>JAHRHZ010000202.1:44134-76011 GCA_024137785.1 Ginglymostoma cirratum | reverse complement strand
GGCCTGCTGTGTTCATCCAGCCCCACACCTTGTTATCTCGGATTCCCCAGCATCTGCAGTACCTTTTATCTCTGATACAATTTTAACCCCACTGCGAAGCCTCTTCTAAGGATGCCTACCCTGAAGAAGTTACCCTCCTCCCACCAGACAAACCTCATGGAATCTCTCTCCCACTGCAATTCTCTCATAATCTCTTCGGCCTTGAAACTGCTCGACCACGCCCTGAAGCAAACCAGGTACCACAGCCACATCACCTTTCCCAGTACCTGCCTATATAACCACATCATCCCCAATGGACTACAATCCACATTCAAGCCTTCCCAATTTGGCCCCAACCGTGACAATATCTAAAAAAAAAAAATTTCTGATGAAGGGTCTAGGTCCGAAACGTCAAGCTTTCCTCGTCCTATGATACTGCTTGGCCTTCTGTGTTCATCCAGCCCCACACCTTGTTATCTCGGATCCTCCAGCATCTGCAGTACCTTTTATCTTTGACACAACTGTACTATTGTTCTTTTCATCTACTCTACACTCCATGCTACTGCTATTGTTCCTGCTGAGACTCTGAATGCAGATACTCACTTTAAAAGCCAGTGAAAAGTGAATTTGTCATTCTCTCTATCTCTGTCTTTCTGTCTTTGCCCTCATGGGTCTCGATGCTGACCGACACAGTTTTAGCTGTGAACCATGATTCATTGTATCACTGCTCATGTTATCTAAATATTGGGAGAATGGAGGTCACTATATTCTGTTCTGGTTACAATCTCTACTTCCTTACTCTGACTCCATCCCATTCCTGACCAATATCTGAGGCTGAAACCGAAGAGTCACAACTGTAGTGATCCCTTAGGCTGTGAATTGATTCCTGACACACACCCTGACCATTCCTAATTTTAACTACCAACACCTCCAGAATATACTTCACTGGTTCAACACATTTGTTGTTTGAAACTTGAACTATGAAATACAGTCTTAATGATGCCAATAATCTGTTGGCGACACTCCCAGCTTCAAACTTGCAGAAGCGAATCTGAGTCAAAACTGCACAGCTCGTATCCAAACACACCCAAATCCCATCTATCCGTAATTCCTGTGACCATTAATCTATGTTGTTATTGGGTCTGGTAATGCCTTTGTTTTCATATTCTCAACAAATCATCACACCTATTCATGAAACCTGCCTCATTCTCTTTCATTGTCAATTACCCAATCCTCTGTCAGTTGTTCATATTTCAAATGATTTTCTCCGAGCCTGTTCTGTTTCAGCAACTATTTTCACATCTACTTTCCCCCTCCCCCAGCCATTACACACAGCACAGACACATAAACCCATCACCTTGTTTTGTGGCAAAGGAGAAGTAGAGAAATACATTTATCGGAGCAACTCCACTAACTTTTCAATAACAGGAGACAGTCAGAAGACCCTCTGCTACAAGATGCTCAATCCTTTCCAATACTCAAGAGGCATTCCTCGTTTTCCTGACTGCACGATAAGCTTAGGGGGCAAACACAGACATTCAGTGGACAGGGACAGACCATGTTTCAAAGTTGTGTCTCAAAGCTGCTGAAACCCCTGTCCAACATGAAGCACCACATGGGACACACTGGGAAGTGAATAACAGCCTGACACACACCATTACATTGTTTCTGAGCTTCACAATGAGAACACTCGAGACACTGAGGAGCCAAAAGCCAAGGCCAGGGAAAGATACAGAGGGGCAGAAAAATTCACATTAAAGATAGAAACAATTAACTAACTGAGAACATGCTGTGGAAATATTGGGGGAAAAGACAGGGGGTGGGAATAACTGGAAGAATGAGGTCTTGGAGGGGACGAAATCACAAGGATGAGAACAATAAAGGTATTGATGGATCAGCTGAAATGGTTTGTTACATCAAATTCTGAATCTGCCTGACAAAACCATCTCAGACACCATCAACTGGGACAAGATGAGAGTCCAGAATGGAGAGCTGCACAGACTATGTTAGTTTATTGTTCAGTAAAGTGGGCTATCTGCCCAGCATGGGGAGCATTGCAAACCTTTGACAGTATATTGGCATTATATCTGCATTAGATAACTGCACAGCATGGGGAAATTTACAGCCCATGCTGTGAGTCACAGGAAATGGGTCTCCCACAAATATATTTCTCTATAGCTCCATTTCACCAGAACAAGACAAGGGGTACTGTGAGTCTCTGATGAGTGTGATGGAGGATTCAGATGTGAAAATCTTTGTTTTGAGAGAGAACACACATGGAGGAAATCAGTTTTAAAATGAACAACTGGCACTGGTTTGGATAATTGACAGAGAGAGACTGAGGGACATTTCATGGACAAATGTGATGACGTATTTGAGAATATTAAACTAAAGTCACTGCTAGACCCAATAACAATATAGATCAGTGAGCAGAGGAATGGTGGATGGATGGGATTTTGTGCTTATTTCTGAAATGAGTGTTGGAGAATCGACTAAGATTTGCTTTGGTTGGTTCGCTCGCTGAGCTAATTCATTAATTTGCAGACTTTTCATTACTCTGCTGGGGAACATCATCAGTGCAACCTCCGATGAAGCATTGTTGTATTTTCTGGCTAGTTATTTAGAAACTGGGGGTCCGTTGGAGTTGATTACATCATTTCATTGCAGTGGTGTGTACGGAGAGTCTGGAGCGAACCGACCACAGCATCCACAACCCGAGCTACAAATCTACTCAAGAACATTGGATTAAGATGTGCTTCTGCTGGTTTGAGGCTGGTAGTGACAGCAGCAGTTTTTTTGGCATCATTAAGACTGTATTTCATAGCTCACGGTTGAAATAGCAGATGGGATGAGCCAGTGAAATATATTCTGGAGGTGTTGGTAGTTAAAATTAGGAGAGGTAGAGGATCTGAAGAAAATCTCACTCCATTCATGTTGCAGTGTGGCCATGCACAGTACATCATGTTGGTAAATACCGACTGTCCTTCAGCATCCACACTCTCTTCATTTACAAGCAGACCACCATTCCCATCGTCTTTGGGTCTCCACGTAGCACAAAGGGTCGCATCTTGGATAAGGAGGCCCCCATGATGTATGGTTCAATATACATTCTCCTTCACAACTCCCCAGCACCAACCTACCACATCAAAATATCCCGTGTGTACACACAGCAATGGAGACTTGGGGAACGTCATGGAGATGTCAATCAGGGAGATGGAGCCATGCATCCGACGTCTGAACCTGTCAGAGTGACGCCCTAGTTCACATTGTACCACTACGTCCAGTAATCACTTTCCACTTCAGTAACATACTGCCTTCCATCCTCTGGGGAAATGAAAGAAAAGTGACAGGTGATGTATCATGTTACATCCCACCTGCCAAACTATTATCCATTGACTTTAAGTGTAGATTTCCATTTACAGACATCTTGCCTTGATTATTTAATTTCCCATTTATCTCAGTGTCATTGCCAAATGTAATCACAGTACATTTGTTCCATTCCTCCAAATTATTGTTATAGATTGTATTGAGGACCAGCACTGGTCACAGTGTGTCTCTACTTGTTACGTTGTGTCAAACTGACCAAGACTGATTTATCCCGAGTGTCTGCTCCCTGTTGATAACCAGTCCTCCCTCATTCCTGTGTAACACATTCAAAGGGTTGATTAAGAATGAAGAGTATCAGTGAGTCTTTCAGCCCCTCCAGCCTGCTCCGGCATTTAATACGATCATGGCTGATGTCATCTTGGCCTCAGTACCGGTTTCCTGCCCACTCTCCATAACCCTTCATTTACTCAATGTTCCAGCATCCACTGCATTCTGGGGTCGTGAATTATACATATTCAAAATCCTTTGAGAGAAGTAAGTTCTCCTCATCTCCATTTTAAATCTGCTCGGCCTTCTTTGAAAACTATGGTCTATTGTTCTAGCTTGACCCACGTGAGGAAATATCCGCTCCACATCTACAATCTCAATCACGTTTAGCTTCTTACAGACCTCAATGAGATCTCCTCGCTTTCTTCTAAACCCCAGAGAATATAGGCCTGTACTGCTTAATCTCTCTCCATAAGACAAACTTCTCATTGCTGTAATCTCTTTTTAACTGCCTCCAAAGCAACGAGATCCCTCCGACAGCCAGGACACCAAAACTGTACACAGTACTCCAGTTGCTGGATCACTAAAGGCTGGCATATTTGCAGGAACAGTTCCTAACTTTTATACACTTTTTTGTTTTTTGAAGAAATAGATGCTGAAATTGAACTTGCTTTGCTGATTACCTGCTGTGGATTACTTGTATGTGGGTCTTCTGTGATATATACAAAGGTTGCTCAGATCCCTCTGCACCAAAACGCTCTGGAGTTTCTCTCCATTTCGTTAATAAGTTGCCTTTCCATTCCTCTGGCTAAAATGTGTAACACCATACTTATCCACGTTCAATTTGATCTGCCAAATGTTGGTTCTTTCACTGCACTGATCCCAATCGATTTGCACATTTCATGCATGTTCATTGTATCCTAATTTTCCATCTATTTTCGTGTCAGCTAAAAATGTGACTATGGTATTTCCTACCCCTTTAAACAGGTAATAACATAGATTGCAAATAGTTCGGGACTGGGAATTGAACTGAATGGCAGCTCAAAAGTTGTCAACCATAAGACGACCTTCTATTCTGTCTCTGTCTATTTTGTTGATTCACCAATCCTCTATCACATATAATAGATTACTCCTAACCCCATGCACTCTAATTTTATTGATTAATGATTTGTCTGGCACTTTATTCAATGCCTTCTGCAAGTCCAGATGTATTACATCTCCAGGAGCCCCATTATCCACTGTTCCTGCAGTGTTAACCACTGAGCCGCTGTACCACCATCTTTAAAGGATTTGAGCAAATAATTCAAACTGTATTTATTCTTGCTGAAACCATGCTGACTATGATGGGTCGTGGTGTGACTTTGCAAATCTCCTGTTATTAATTTGTTGACAGTGGACTCTAGAAATTTACCATAAATCTCAATACTTTGCTCATTACTTTTTGTTCCTTAGTGTAGATGACTATTCTAAGTTCTTACCTTTCTTTCACCTCGATTTCAATTCCTGTGCCATGGGCACAAAACTGTAAAATGTCTCCTTTGATTGCTGTGTAAGTGGCATGAGTGGCTGAATGGATGCATTCTATGTAAAAATAGGTTTATCTTTCAATCTTGTAAACTCCAATGGGTTTGGGTTAACCTCATCATCCTTCCCTTATCGGTGTTGTGGAGTTCGGTAGAGTATTTGTGGACTGGGAAGCAGGATGTTGGAATTTGATGTTTATAAAATATTGATGATTGTAAAGGGCTGCGGGGGGGGGGGGGGGGGGGGGGGGGGCCCCGGGGGTGCGGAAGCAGTTCGTCGTCCTTTAAAAGATGGTGTGTTTTTTTCTATGCTTCGAAATTCAAAAAGGATATCTTTGGGCATCAGCTTATGCCCTTGCAGGTGCACAGAGAACCTGAATTGAAACATTCGTGTCAAAAAGCAGAGTAGTTAGCAGGCCAAGTATCAATTTTACTTTGTTATCAAGACAACACGTTTTGAATTTAGGCAATTAATTTGACCCAGGCACCTAGTTATCATAAAACAATTAAATTTTAATCGGGTGGTTTGACAACATAGGGATAATCATCTTGTAGGAAATTGATATGTCATCTAAGGTATAAAAGAAGGGTTCAGTTGGACAAAGACAGGACAGCGAACTGCCATCTGCTAAAGTTAACAGCCCTCAGCTCTGAAGAGAGAACCACTGGCTCTCACAGAATTCGCTCAGCATTAGAGAAAGCACCATTTAAATTAAAGGTACCTACAGCACAACTAGTTAATATTTGTGAGAGAACATTCGATGTAGAAAGCGTTCCTGACAGAACATTTGACAGAGAATGCACAAAGCATTCTGAAAGATGTAACGTGGGTGTAAGTTCGAAAGACTAAATTCTAATTTTTTTATTTTGTTTTATATAAGTGGGACTTATATTTATTGGAACAGCATGGCATTAGAATTTTGATTTATTTGGGAATTGTTAGTAGTTAGAAGGCGTTTATTTTGGTTGTTAATAGTTTAGATAATTTGTTCAGGATTAGAGTTTAAGAAATAAATTGTTACTTGTTGATTGTAAAGTGAGTGTCAGGGATTTATTTCATTTAACCATTAAAAATTGCTGAAAAAGAACACCACTTTGCACACTGCTTTTAACAGATTATAGGGCGAGGCATTCCTCTCTGGGTGTTTCAGTTTTATTTCTCAAACAGGCGTCAACTTCCGCTTTATAACACATTCATTGAAGGAATCAGTTTTGGGAAGCGTCTCTGAGCTGCTTCCAATACAACATTACCCCTTCTTCAGTGAGGAGATTAAATCAGTGCACACTACTCCAGCTATGATCTCACTAAATCCTGTACAGTGGAAACAACATTTTGCCAGCCTGCTGTAAGGTTCCCAAACTAGATTAGAGCAGCATCAGATCTCTGGACGAACACCCAGAATTATTGAAATATTATTGCCCTTTTCCACGGTAAATCTGGTGAAAATATCACAATGATACTTGAGAAGAATGAATAAGATGTGGTGAGATGATTTCAACATTCAGATAGGCCATGCCAAATATCCGGCCTGAATCTACTATTAATCTCGCCAGACCTCACATCATTCAGATTCCTTAATCTGGTGAAAAGGAGTTTAGAAACAGCAAGGAGAAGCAAACGTTGATAAGAGTTATATTTCAAAGACAAAACTGCAGTATGAATTTTGGACATGTTATCAAACAGGAAATTAGATACACAAGTTTGTGGGTCCTGCATTAACAATGGACTGATTCAATTTTCATCAAATCTGTGTTAATCCAAGTGAATGCTAATGCTGGGATAAATGGATATTGTGAGCGTGTATGAGATGGCTTGCTTTAACAATATGTTGAGTGCCAGTATAGAGATCAGGCTGTTTAGAAACTGGTATTGTGTGATCAGAATGGCAGATTGAAAACCTTGCTGTAAAAGGAGCTTTTGGGAGTAGTAATGATAATAGTGATCTTGAATTTTATATGACATCTGAAAACACTTTTTTAGAAGTTACAGTTATAAGCCTGTGTCAGGCAAACCAAGAAGTTATAAGCGGCAAGGTGACTTCAGTGAGTTGGAAAAGTACATGGAAAAATTTTAATGAAAGACAGGCATTGTCTGTTATTTGTAGAAACATTCTAAGGTGGACAATATACATATTTCCCCGAAGTGCAAACAGCAAAAGGGAAAGATGACTCAATGATTGTCAATGAAAGAAGTTAAAGACTGCATTAGATCAAAGAAAGTAGATTGTGAAAATACCGGACATAGTTATAAACCTTTGGATTTAGATAAATTGAACCAAGAAACTGATTTAAAACAAAATGAAGAGAGAACAAGAATTCAAACTAACAAGAAACATAAAGACTGCCAGAGAGCAAAAATGAAAACAAGGTCAAATATGGAACAGTGAATGTGTGGACATAATAATTTATTGTGGAGAACAGAGACATTACAGGGAAACTAAACAGTTACTCTGTGTCTGTCTTCATGGAGGAAGATCCAGAAAATCTCACAGATATATTACATGACCGTGGGATATGTGTAACTGAAGACAATGACGCAGAAACATTTGAAAACATAGCTGGATTGAGCCTTGATATGTCTGACGGGGAAGATGTACTTCATACTAGAATTTTGGAGGAAGCAGCCACAGACATATTGATTGTATTGGGGATCACTGTGTTATTTTCCTATACTTTCTGCAAAGGCAGGAAGCCAATCTGCTTAACTAGAAGGTTATAAATGTAATCCAATGGTTTAATAAGAGAAGAAGGGGGAGATTGGCCAACTCCAGACCAGTTAACTTGTCATCCACAGTAGGGAATCTATTGGAATCTATTATAAAGGATGTGATATTGGATATTTAGAAAGTAATAACAACATTAGAAAGAATACTAATGAATTTATGAAATGAAAATTACAACTGACAAACTTTCTTTTTCAAACTGTTTCAAGATGTTTCTTCTAGATATAGACAATGGAGAAATAGTGGAAGTGGTACATATGGATATTTAGAAGGATTTTCTAAGAGATCACACAGTGAGTTATTAAATTAAAGCGAAGAGGTGGCGGGGAGCATATGCAAACGGAAGGTGAATGCTCGGTTTACCTTCATTGAAATGGAATCGGAATACAGAAGTAAAGACATCCTGCAGCAGTTCCATGGAGTGTTGGTGAGACTGTACTTGAAGAAATGTGTTCAGTTTTCTAAGAATATACTGAACGAAGAGGGACTGCAGTGCGTATTCTCCAGATTACTCCTATAGATGGCAAGATTGCCTGACGAGAAAACTCGGCCTACGTTCTCTGGAGTTTCAAAGAGTGCGAGTGATCACAGTGAAGCTTATTAAATTCTCACAGAGGGGACTGACTAACACAGCGGCATGGAGAAGTGCAAGCAGGCAAGATTAAGGAGAATCTCAAAATATTCTACACGCACATCAAGCGGAATAGAATAACAGGGGAAAAATTTGGGCCTATCAGAAACAAAGGGATTAGCTGTGTGAGAATCTGGAGAACATTGATAGATAAAAACCGAAAGATCTGCGGATGCTGTAAATCAGGAACAAAAACAAAGTTGCTGGAAAAGCTCAGCAGGTCTAGCAGCATCTGTGAAGGAAAAAACCGAGTTAATGTTTCGGGTCAAGTGACCCGGATCCAAAACATTAACTCAATTGTTTTTTTCCCTGGTCAGCCCAACACTGACCCTTGGAGCATCCCACGCAGACCCATCCCCCTAAACATTATGGGCAACTTAACATAGCCAATCCACTGAGCCTGCACATCTTTGGACTGTGGGAGCAAACCCACGGAGACACGGGGAGAATGTGCAAACTCCGCCTAGACAGTCACCTGAGGCTGGAATTGGACGTGGGTCTATGGTGCTGTGAGGCTGCAGTGCTAACCACTGAGCCACCATGCTGCTCTAGCAACAGGTTGATATAAAATGCGAGCAGGGATTGAGGGTTTTGGCTGATATAAAATTGGACAAAACCCCTTGTCCAGCCGAGTTGTATCACAGGGTGCTGTAGGAGACAGGAGAGGGAAGACTCTGATCCAAAATTTTTCAGAATTGCCACAGGGGAGGTGCCAGAGGACTGGAGAACGGTTAATGTGGTTCCCTTTTACAGGAAGAACGGCAGAGGTAAACCGGGCAATGATAGGCCAGTGAGTATCAGATCAGTGTTAGCGAAACCATGGGAGAAAATAAGAAAAGAGAAAATTGATCTGCATTTAGAGAGGCAAGCTTTGATCAGGTATATTCAGGATGACTGCATCAAAAGGAAGTCATGTCTAACAAATGTGATTTTTTTCTCAAAATGGTCATTTAAATGGTTTTTCAGCGAGGCCTTTTGACAAAGCTTCACATGTGAAACTCGTAAAGAAAGTAGAATCTAATGGTATCAAGGGTAACTTGGCAAGTCACATTCAAAATTGTCTTAGTGGCAGGAGACAGAGGGTGGTGACAGAAGGCTGTTTGTGTGACTGGGGACCAGGTCCTTGCTGAGATCTCATCTCGAACGTTGTGCAGTATTGTGTGCAGATTTGGTCTCCTTACCTCATAAAGGATGAACCTGACACTGAGGGAGTGCACTGAAGGATGACCAGAATGATCTCTGTGATCACAGGCCTGTTATCTGAGCAGAGTTTGAATCAACTGGGCCGAAATTCTATGAGGTTTAGGAAAATGAGTGAAGATCTCAGTTAAATATATAATACTCACACAGGTGAGACAGATTGGAAACAGGGATGATAACGCCCCTGGCTGGGACGTCTAAAATAAGGGGCCACAGTATTAGGTACAGGCAGGCCACTGTGGATTGAGATAAGAATAAATGTCTGCACTCAGAGACTGGTAAACTTGGGGCATTCTCTACCATTCAAGGCTATGGAAGCAAGGCGCTGAATTTAAATAAGGATTTCTAGACGCTAAATTGATGCAGAGAGAACAGGAGTATAAGACGATGATAGAGGATCAGCCATCGTTATGTTCAATGGGGGAGAAAAATCAATGGACCGAAAGGACTATTGAAGTTCATATTTTATGCTTTTTGGAAGATTAAACACGTTAAGTGATATGTATATTGTGTGGAAGAAGTGCATTGAGGAGATGTTTGGTCATGAACTAGAATGGGGAAGACTAAATGGATTCAATGGCCTACTCCTTTCCCTATGTTTCTGTGCAGTCTGTGGGAAAGCTCTGTACATGTTCTCACAAGCTCTCAGATGTCAAGAAGGAGGTCTCCGCAGGTTTGACAGGACAGTGTTTCATTTTCCCTTTCCCCATACCGAGGCCGAGACGGGGTGTTCTGTCCAGATTTATCCTTTAAGATGTCGGAGTAGTTTGATACGAGTCACTGCCTTTCATTGCTGTTTCAGAGACCATTGAAGACTTCATCATGGGTCTGGAGTCACTTTTAGGGCATATCAGGAAAGCACGGTAGATTTGCATCCTGAAAGTACATTGTTGAAGCACATTGGTTTTACAATCGATATTGGCTTCAAGGCCCACTTTTACTGACACCAAATTTGAAATGTCGATATTTTATTAATTGTTCTTAACATCCCTCGGCTGCCAAAACGTTAGTCTGGTCTGGATTATTAATCCAGTGATATTTCCACAACAGCATCACCTCCATTTGGGGACCCATCAGAAACAACATTGAGCAGCTTATTTCTGTGCTGCGTGACAGCTCTGTCAAAAACAACTTCCAACAATTCGACTATCTTGAGGAGACTGAGAGTGTGGCAGTTGGTCAGATTGTAATTATCCTCCTCTTAGAGGACTGGGCACAGCTGAGTAATTTTCCACATTGCCAGGTAGATGTCAGAGTTGGGGCTGGAATGAAACAACTTCTCCAGAGGCACGGCTTGTTGTGCAGCACAAGCCTTCAGTCCTATTGCAGGAATGGCGACGGGGCCAGTTACCTTCTTCATATCTTTACTTTATCATCTTTTTCTTGGTATCATGTGTAGTGAATTGAATTGGTTGAAGACTGGCATCTTTGATTTTGTGGACGTCATGATGAGGGCGAGCTAAGTCACCTTCTTGATATTTCTGGCTGAGGATGGTGCAGATACTACATCCTTGACTTTTGTACTGATGTGGAGGGCTGTTCCATTGTTGAGGATGGGGATATTTGTGCAGCCCTCTCCTCCAGGGAGTTGTTTCACCGTCAATCACAATTTATGACTGGTTGTGGCAGGACTTTTGGTCCGTTGGTCTTGCAATCATTTTGCCCTACCTGTAATGCTTTAGTTCTGCTGTTTGGAATGCAAGCAGTCTAATGTGGTATCTATAATGGGTTGACATCAGTTTTAGGTTCAGATTGTTCTGGCCCCGGCATGTTTGCCTGCACTCATCACTGAACCATTGATCAGCTTGATGGTAATCATAGACTGAGGGACTATCCGGGACAAAACGTTATAGATTGTAGTTGAAGACAATTCTGCTTCTGCTGCTGCTGTGGTTTACATCACCACATGAATGCCCAGTTTTGAGTTGCAATACGTGCAATGTAATTGTGCTGCCTGTCCCCAAGTTCAGACCGAGTCCCCATCGCTCCTGTACTCAGTGACCTACTCTGTGTTCTGATGTGGTAACACTTCTATTTTAATGTTCTTATTCTTCTGAGAGCCTCTCCATGAAGTCACACCTCCAATTTGTCACATTCCTCAAAACATATTTAACATATTCATCTGAATCTTTTCCCTTCCAGTAGCGACATCTTCTGTTTTTAAAGTGAATGTGCTTCTCCCTGTTTCTGTCCCTGACCATGATTAAGTGCTCTGTAGTGCCAGTGATGCCAGCTTTAACCAATGAATTTGTGCGCCTTGCTTAGTCATTCACTTCCCAGTGTATGGTGCCCCATGTTGGTCAGGGCGTTTGAGCAGCTTTGATAGACATTGTTGGAATTTATTCAAAAACAGAAATTGCCGAAGAAACTAAGCAGGTCTGGCAACATTTGTGGAGTGAAAGCAAAGTTAATCTGTTGGACCCGGTGACGCTTCTTCAAAGCTCCCAGTTTCATTTGTAATTTTTGTTTTTGTTTCAGATTTCCAGTGTCCATTGCTCTATGTTTTGTTGAAAATTCATTTTGTGCCGATTCATTTCTGGAGAAACTCAGCAGGTCTGGACGCATCTGTGGAGACAGAGAAACAAAGTTAATGTTTCAAGTCCAGAGTGACCCATCTTCAGAACTGAAAAGGATTGGAAAATGGTCTTTTTAATACCTTGACAGAGGTGGAGGAGAAGTGACAGAAAACAAAAGGTGTGAGGACGCATTGCAAAAGACAAACGGACGTGTAGTTGTGGTGAAAGAGAAACAGATGTAAAATGGGAGTAAATACAGGTGTGAATTGGGGAGATGCGTTCTTTCCATTCAGTGCAAGATAAATAAGACACAAACAAGACAAGGTCACAGGAAGACCGGCAGGGAGAATGTAAGAAAAATGGAGAACATTCACAATGGTATCAGGCTGTGAAGCTATGGAATTGAATACCAAGGTCTACTAGCTACAAAACACAAAGCATAAAATGAGGTTTTATTCAAGCTTTGGATGCCCTTCGTTGAAATATTGCAGGACCCCAGGACCGAAATATTAGCATGAGAACAAGGTAGATTATCAAAATTGGAAGCAATGAGAAGGTTAGGCTTATTCCTACAGACAGAGCGGAAGTGTTTGACAAAGTAGTCTCTCTTTGATCTCGCCAGTGTAAAACAGGCAGCATTGTGAGCAGCAATGACAGTAGATCGTATTGAAAGAGTACAAGTGAAATGCTGCTTTCCCTTGAAGGTGTGTTTTGGGTCGCTGGAAAAGGAGGAACGAGTCTGCGATCTTTTCAAATATCCGGCTTTATTTCATCTTCAATATCAACAACATTGTTGTAAGTTGGGACCTCTGCAGCAACAGCTTTAATCGCTCTTTTTAGACATTTTAAAACTCAATTTACTCACAAGCTGCTCCCGACATCCTTAACTACATGGTCGAGACAACAATTTGTTTGTCATGTACGCTCCTGTATGCTTTAAACCGATCTCCTTCATTTCAACTGCACTTGCAAGTCTGCTGTTCGTAATATAATTTGTAAATTTAACTCTTATTATGCTATAGTTTAATCAAAGAATTTTCAATGTACTCCACAACTTCTCTGCTTTAATAGTCTATATCTCTAACCATAAAATTAAGGATCCACTGAGCCTTCTTCAAAATACTTTGCACTTGCCCCATCATCTATAATTTCCTGTCTTCTGCGTCCCTCTCTCCTTAAACGGGGAGTTATATTTGCCAGTCTTCCGGGAGCCTCCCTGACTCCAGCGATTCCTGAAAGGTCACCAACAAAGCCAAACAATCTCCTCTGATATCTCTTTAGAACTATGGTGTGCAGTCCATCTGATCTGGTTAATTTATCTACCTTCAGATTTTTCAGCTTCCCCAGCACCTTCTTCTTACTGATGGTCACCACACTCACTTCTGCCCTCTGTTTCGCTTGATGTTCTGGCAGGCTGCTGGTGTCTTCCACCGTGAAAACTGATGCAAAGTACCTATTCGGATACTCTATCATTTCGATGTTTCCCATAAGTACTACAGCCTCATTTCCAGCAGCCCAGCATTTGGTCAATATTCCCTGTCTTCTTTGTTATATATCTAAAGACCTCTTGCAATCTTCTTTTATATTATTAACAAGCTTACCATCATATTTCATCTTCTCCTCCTTATTATTTTTATTATTTGTCCTAAGATGGTATTTGAAGTCTTACTAATCCTTTGGATTTCCAATAGTCTTCACCACATTGTATGAATGCTCTTATGCTGTCCCTGACTTCCTGTATTACCAAAAGCTGCCTTATCCTCCACTGATTATGCTTCTTCTCCCTTGGGAGGAATTTAAAATGTGCCTCCAAATTATCCCAAGAAACTCCTGCCATTGCTGCTCTACTGTCTTCCCTGCTAGGCTTCCCTTCCCATCAACTCTGGCCAGTTCTTTCCTCCTTTGTACTGGCGTTACTCAATTAAAATCACATCGCATACACAAATGAGCAATAGATCTAACTGAAAGAGGGAGGTTTGAGAGATGTGACACCGAGCACTGTTGTAGGATTTATTGACAAGATATAAATAGAGAGAGAGAGACCGAGATAGAGAGGGAATATGGATGAAGAGGTGTAAAAATAGAGAAAACTAGGTTATTAGCTGAAGTTAATGTACTTCGCTATTTTGGCAATTTCTGTGTGCTGTCGTCCTTTGTACAATGTAAGTACAACAGAGTAACATGTTCCCATTCTTTGTCTGATGCCAGAAATTTTATCTCCAGTAATATAACAGGGGCTAGCCATTGACAGAACCAAGCGGGTCAGTATATTTATTTCCTTGCAGTGTGTTAATTAATTGAAATAAGGTGGGACACCCGAGGAAGGAATTTATAACATACAAACTGATAAGAATGAGAGACTAGAGCATGGAAACCCAGAGAAGGGAAATTCTTGAGAGAAAGGGAACATAACAAGTCAGCTGAGAATTAAATAATATTTAAATGTTTTAGAAATTTTGTACATTGTATGCACCATATTTTGTTAACCATGTCTCCGTTGTTAACTCTGAATGTTTTGTGCACACATGTACAGTCTTATCTATCTGCACACACTGACAGAGAGTATATGTCAAATCATTTCTCCTCCATTCCAAACTATCGTGTTTTGTTTACATTGTCACTCGCCATTCCTTCAGCTAAGTATGTTCTGTTTCCTTCTCTGCTTTTTTATTTCATTCTGACTATAACAAGATATTGGTGTCTGGGGGATATCGCTTTACTCCTGCCCAGTCCCCACAACCACTGTCTCCTATTCCTTTCCGTTTCATAACCAATCACATAGATGCTGTGTCTGACTCTTTAATTCTAATAAACATGGCAATTGGAAATGTAACGCTTACTTTTGAGCTAAGGCCAAAGAAATGGTAAAGAATAGGTGTATAAACTGTGCAAAAAATGTTAGCAACTTCAGAAGCAAATTATTGAATGCATTGTGTTAAAGATAAAATATTGCCTTATTAGAGCAGTGAGAGGAAAATTCAGCGAAATCCGCATTTCCTATCTTTCTTCAGGGCAGATGTGTCCAGAGACAGTTTTTAGATTGGCAGTTGTAGTGGGGGAGACTTAAACGCCGTAAAAATCTCTCGATTGGCTCTTAGGAAAGCGGTTACAAAGAGCATCTCACGTGAATAACACAACAGAATCATCGAGCCTGCAAAGAGAAAGCATCAACTTTCTCCTTTACACCAAACACTGTGAGAGTAACTGGAGATGGGCAATAAGACCAAAAGTAAGCGATGTCAGCATCCCAGACCGGGTATTGTTGTTACATTAAAAGTGCTGTAGTGAAAGGGGTTAACTGGAGCTGTTTGTTCCATGACTCGAATTAATGTCAGTCACCATGGATACGAACTGTGTCACTGGAGGATTTCCCTCTTCTATTAATAAGGGGTTACTCCCTCTGCGTTATCCCATAGTATCAGTGGCTGTGTCATCCTCAACACGATTGGGAACAACAGCTCCACAGAGAGGGAGACATCATAATCTGTGAACAGCAGATAGGAATGTTCCAATTATGGATCAGAATGTGAGAACAATGGACTGGAATGTTCCAATAACGTATCAGGATCTCAGAAACACAGACGGGAATGTTACAACAATGTACCAGCATCTGAGAGGAATAGATTGGAATGTTCCAACAATGGACAGGGGTTTATCCTATGGCCTTTACTTGCTTTCTTTCGATTGGGTACCGTTAACATGGCGGATATAAGCTGTAATGATGGTTATTCAGGCGGGTCACTATCCCATTCTTGCTTTTGTTAGAGTTCCCTGCAAGTCTCTCTATCACTGTCCATTTATTAATTCTGTCAGCCTTTGTGAACAGCATCTCAATTTCTAAGTTCTGTATTTGGCAAAGATGGGAACTATTGTATTCGCTTTCAACTACGAACTCAATTCTTATTCCATGGCATTTTTCACCTTCACTTACAAACATCTGAGGAGGAATAAAAGTGTTCATAGCCGCCGTTGGCCCATTTTGTCCTGAGCTGATTTATATCACAATATTCTCTTTATTACCAATAATATTCCCAGTTTTCACTTCTGCCTCAGTGCTGTTTCAGAATAAAGCACCATCTACATCTATCCAGTTGCAGTTCTCTTCTGCCACACTTGCAGTTACTGAAATTTTGATTGTATACTTATTCTTATCTCGACCTGGACCTATGCCACATGCAAAATGTGAAGCCAGTTTGATTCTAAAAAGAGGTGGTCACAGCTTTGTATCACTGGTTTCAGCATAACCCATCGATGGCTATCAAATGACAGTTTCATTGAACTGTTTAGGTCCTAGAACTCTCCGAGCCAGAGTGGGTGCCGTGTCCATCATCTCCTAAGTGCAGTGCTCCGATGTATTCACTTGGTGACAGAGGCCATCTCTCTTCATCTCCCCCTCCCCCACTGACCTGCTGCTGAATGAAATACATTACCCTGTCTCCACAGAAGAAGTTACAGAAAATCTTGCAGAAACTCTAAAGGACAGGGACTGTAAAAATGAGAAACTGTGGAAGATTAGAATTAATAAAGAGGAATTACTCAAAACTAATTGAACTGAAGTTTGGTATGTTGCTCTGGTATGTCCCAGAGTATATATGGAGGTGGCAGTGGAGGTCTTCAGTCTAACGAGTCCATGACAAACATAATCCCAAACTGTCCTAGTCCCAATCGGCTGGGTTTGGCCCCTATCTCTCCACCTGTTTCCTATTCATGTACTTATCCAAATGTCATTTAAAACTTGTAACTACAAGAAAGAATTATTGATTACCATTCAAAATTCTTTAGATTCTGGAATTTCCGGTTCCTACACAATGGAAAGTAGCTGTTGTAACGCAATAAAAACTGGAGTGGGAGGGAAAAGAAAATAAAACTAAGTTTTGGGCAACTTGATGTCTGTTCTGAAGAAAATATTTGAATATTTTATGTGGACTGTGAGAACTAGGCATTTGGGGCATCATGATATGACTTGGCAGAATCAACGTTGGTTCAGGAAAGGGAAGTCATCTTTGATAAACCTGTGGAGTTTGTGTCAATTAAATTTCAGCCCACAAATTTCAGGTGTGTGTCCAAATTATCCCCAGAAATGTCTTCCATTGTTGCTTCACCGTCTTCCCGACTAAGATTCTATTCCTATTAACTCTAGCCAGCTCTTCCCTCATGTCTTTGCAGTTTCATGACTCAATTATAATCGTATCACATTCAAATGTGAGCAATACATTTAATCTGAAAGAGGGAGGTTTGAGAGATAAGAAATGGAGAAAGATTGGAGTATTTATTAACGTGATATATGTAATGCATGTGTGTGAGAGAGAGAGAAAGAGAGAGAGAATATGGATGATGAGATGTAAAAATAGAGACAAGTGGATTATTGACAGAAGTAGATGCACTTTCCTATTTGTTTTGGCAATTCTTGTGTGTTGTGATCCTTTATCCAGTGCATGTACGGCTGAGTAATATGTATATAATAGTTGAAACATCCACACATGAGAACCAGTGGGAGTGGTGTGTTTGAATTGACAGAACACTTTTGATATGGTTGCACACAGGTGAGTGAGTAAAGCTGGAGTCCAGGGATGAGGGGATATATACAACATGGATTGAGAATTGTTTAGTTGAGACAACACAGACAGTTAAGCCCTTTTCCAGACTGAAATCTGTTACTTATGGGGTATCACATGTACCAGTGTTTGGTAATTTGAAAGGCATTCTACAATTTGGATGTGGCCATAAATAGCGTACATCTCATTTTGTAATGATTAAATGGTGCGAGGTTGGGAAGTGTTGTTGTCCAAAAGGACCTGCATGTCCTTGATCATTGGTCACCAAAATTATTACATACAGGAGTGTCGGTAATGAGGACAGTTAATAATATGCTGTCCTTCATTGTAAGATGATTCAAGTACATATGTAAGACGGTATTTCTGCACTTGTAGAGCCTTAATGAGAAAGTATTTAGGGACATTGTACGCAGGTTTCATCTCTTTTGTAATGAAAGATCGTTTTGCCACAGACATGGAATAAACAGGTATCACTGGTCTAATCCCTGAGATGATGGCACCATGGGGAGAGAGTGAAGAAACTGAGTGTTTAATCTGTAGTGCTGTGAAAGAATAAGAGATAATTGCATTAGAAGTTGAGGTTTGGCAGTGAACACTTATGTCCAAGAAAGACACTGATAGGGTGAGAAATTCCATACGTTACCCATGTAAATACATGTGGATTTTACATTTAAAATGACATAGAGCACCTTGTCGATTGAGAGAGAATTGCTGTCTGTGAATGAACTCTTTCCAAATTAATGTGTGACCCTATACTGAATGTCATGTTGTTCACAATCCCGACATTAGCCATAATACCTTACTTCTGAAACAGAAAGCCATTCCAACCACATTCTGATCTTCATAGAGAACACAAGTCTTTCTTGTCGGAGGATGCCACTTTGAGATTTTGCACAAAACATTAGGCTTCCCACCTCAATGCCAGATAACCGCTTTAAAGTACCACATGTGTACCATGAGCAATGGATGCACGAGGAACTATGTGGAACAGATTATCTGTGCAGCCCTCTGCCCCATTCGCTTATCACGTTGGAGCATCAGTTACCTCACTCTGTTTCCATGTAAGTGACTGGAGGGGCTGAATGGCCTTCTCCTGTTCATATGTAAGTGACGCAAGTGGCTGTACAGCAGAACCAAGTGCCCAATTGAGCGACCTCGGGATCCTGTGTAACAGCTCGATGTGTGAACTTGTGTGACAATGCTGTGACTGTATGAAGTTATTTTGTTCTGGATTCTTTTAAGAGAGAGATTGAATGAGAGGCACAAATCTGTCGAGTTAATAAAATTTGAGTAAACAGCTTGAGAGGCTTTTTTTTCACAACATCTGTCAACTATTTCACTAATGTAGCTCTGAATAAATGTAAACAGAAAGGCACCACAGACTTCTGGGGAAGAGAATTCCCATTCGAAATGCCCTTTTAGAATTTCTTCTCATCCGTCCTATACAATCAGAAACTCGCACAAAACAGAAACAGACCCTTTAGTCCAACTTGCCCACGCTGACCAGATATGTAATCTGATCTATTCGCATTTTACAATATTTGGCCGATATCCATCTAAACCCTTCCTATTCATTTACCAATTCAGGTACCCTTTAACTGTGTAAATGCACCCGTCTCCACCACTACTGACTGCACTTTTTGTACACACACCACTCTCTGCATGAAAATGTTGCCCTATGTTCCCTTCTGTATCTTTCCCCTCTCACCTTCAATATAGGCGCTTTACTTTTTGAAAACTGGAAAACAGATCTTGGCTATTCAGACTATTCATGCTCCTCATGATTATATAAACCTCTGTAATGTCACCCCTCAGCCTCCAACACTCCAGGGGAGAAAGCTTCAAACTATTCAGCGTCTCCCTCTCGCTCAAACCCTCCAATCCAGGTGCATGCTTGTCAATCTTTGCTGCTCCTCTCAAGGTTAACAACATCCTTCCTTTAGCAGCGCCAACCGAAATGTGCGCAATGTTCTTAACGTGGCTTCATCAACGTCCTGTGCAGGAGCAACATGCCATCCCAACCCCTATAGTTAATGCTCTGACTGATTAAGGCAGGTGTGACAAACGTGTTCTTCAGCATCCTGTCTACCTGCTACTCCACTTTCAAGGAACTAAGTGCCTGAACCCAAGTTCTCTTTATTCGGTAACAGTCCCCAGGGCCCTAGCATTAATTGTATAAGTCCTGCTCTGCTTCATCTTACCAAATGCAAAACGTCTCATTTATCTAAATTAATCTGCATCAGCCACACCTTGGCCCACTGGAATATCCGATTAACGTCCCATTGCATTCTGAGATAATATTCACCACTGTCCACTGCACCGCTTTTTGATGTCATCTGTAAACTTACTAACTATGTCTCTGATATTCACATCCAAATCCTTTATATTATTAATGGAAAGCAGTGAACTCAGCACTGATACTTGCGGCACACCACTTGTCCCAGATCTCCAGTCTGTAAAACAATCCTCTGCCTTCAAGCCAATTTTGAATTCAATTGGCTATCTCCCCCGGATCCCATGTGTACTACTATTAATATTTATCTACCATTCGGAACATTACCAAACACCTTCCTAAATTCCATATAGACAACATATGACACACTGCCTTCACCAACTTTCTTTATCACCTCTTCAAAATAGTCAAGATAGTGAGACATGTTTTCCAGCACACAAAGCCGCGTTGACTATCTCTAATCAATGCTTGCCTTTCCAATTGCATGGAAATCCTATCCCTCAAAATCCCCTCCAACAACTTACCCAGCACTCATGTCAGGCTCACTGGCCTACTGTTCCCTGACTTGGCTGGTCATTGTTTCCTTTTCCAGTCCCACTCTTCCACTGGTCACTAGAAATTTTAAATGTAACCAGGTTGGTGGTGTGGCCAATGATAGAGATCTCAGACTGGGTCAGGGTCGGTGTTGGGAACAAGTCAGGCAGTTTTCTTTAATCTGCTAAATAGCATGTTTATGACCAAAATAAAGTTACTCAAGCTCTGACGGAAAGAAGAATGCAAAACAGTTTGGATCTGCAAATATGTGCATTGATGTTTTCACATTCTAAAAGTAATGACACACACACACACACACACACACACACACACACTTGTATGTACGTTTGATGACAAACTTAAATGTTAATTTAAAATAACTTTGTCCACATAATAGTTGAACTCATGATCAATGGAAAAATGTGAGATTGTCCCATCTGATATTTTGCTTCCAAATGTGTTCTGTTCGTACAAGTTGTTGGCAATGAGATTACTTCCTGGAACAGTTAGATTTGGATGAATTCCCTTTGCTTCAGGCAGTGGGAGATTCCAATGAATCCTCGTCATGAATCCTCCACGAGTGGTAAAGATGACTGACCGGTGTTTAGCTCTCATACGTTGCTGTGATGAGGAAGAAAGAAAGAGAGAGGGAGCAAAAGGCAGTTGCTAAACAGGGAGGTTACATTATTTGTCCCTCTCTGAGTTGAATCACACAATAATGTTATTCGACCCCCAAACTGGAACATGTGAGGTCTCCTGGAACTTTGCCCGAACTATATGTTTCCGCCGCATTTCCTGCCCTATGTCGGTGCATCATTGCTGCTGTCGTACACAGAGCCAGTTCCTTAGCATAAAATGGGCCTTCTTGATTTAAATATATGTTTATATATACACAGAACATCAATTGTGGTCTCAGCAATTCCCTGTACAGATGCAGGGAAACATGCCGAAGATCATACCCAGCACCCTTTGCAAGAAACAATGTCATTCAATTCACTTTCCAAATCACTTGCCACATCTTCAGAATGATATTATATGATTTATGTACCAGGACACACGAATCCCTCTGTAGCACCGACCTCTGCGTTCCTTCTCCAGTCATATAATTTACTGCTGTTTTATCCTTTCCCCAAAACACAAACTTCCCATAACCCACACTGTACCGTTTTATTTGCAATGCTGAAAGTTTGCTCATTATCATCCCCTGTCTACAGCCCGTTGTAGATGCTCTGCCTCCACTTGACAACTTATCGGACGACTATGCTGGTGTACTAGCAAATTGAGTTCCAATCCTATCAGCCCTTGATCAAAACCGGTAATCTAGTTTGTAAACTGTTGATGACCTCACACTGATCCCTGAGGAATTCCAGCAGTTGCAGCTTTCCAAACTGAAAATAAATAATTATTTCTACTCTGCATTTCCTGTCAGCTCTACAGGGCTCGCTGTGTAGCAGCCGAGAAAGTTGCAGGGCCTCTCCTGTGGTGTGTAGCTGGTTGTCGAGGTGTATCTGAGCTCAGCAATACACCATTAGGGATATTTGTTGTCAGATCATCAGGTAGAGGTTGTACTGTCAATGATTCTGATCTTTGAGCGTTTAAAAAACAAGCACAGATTATAGACTGACATTTGAGTAGAATGTTGCATCGTCAAAAATGCTGTCTTTCAGATGCAGCAATAAATCTAGTCTGCCGTCTCAATCAGGTGCTCAATTTTCCACGGACATGTATCGAGGAGGAGGGGAGATTTCCTACTAGTCTGGTTAACATTTGTCCCTTTAACAATACCATACAGATAATCTTAATGATTAGTTTAATTTTTGGCTGTGGGTGCTGTGTGGAAAAATTGCCACAATTGGTACACAATAGGATAAAATAAAATGTCTTTGACGAGTGACCTTACAGAAGTTTGCAAATTCATAAGGGTCACAGATGTGTAAACAATCAAGGTCTTTTCCCCGGGGTGGGGGAGTCCAAAACGAGAGGGCATAGCTTTAAGGAGAGAGGGGAAAGCTTTAAAAGGGACTTAAGGGGCAACATTTTCATGCAGAGAGTGGTGTGTTGATGGAATGAGCTGTCAGAGGAAGTGGTAGAAACTGGTACAATTACAAAATCTAAATGGCACCAGGATGAGTATATGTTTGGGAAGAGTTTAGAGAGGTATGGACCAAATTCTGGCAAATGGGCCTAGATTTATTTTGGTTATCTGGGTGGTATGAGCGAGTTGGACCACAGGGTCTGTTTGCATGCTATATATTTCTATGTTTCTACGACTCCATGTCTGAATACTTTATTCTAGTCCTGCGTAACTCCTGAGAGGGGAAGAATGATCTCCTATCTTATTGTCACAACCACGACTGTTTGAACAGGGATTTCCTTTTCCTCTACAACAGCTTTGAGGGGTAGAGTGAGAGAACAACACACAGGATAGGAGCTGCAGTTGGACAATTGGACGCTCAAACCTTCTGCTCAGTTTAGAAAGATCAAAGCTGATCGGTTTGTGGCTGATCACCCCTTTCCTGTTTATTCCCAATAACGGACGTTCTTGTCCATTAAAGGTCAGTTGAGTTCCGCCTTGAATATCCTCATTAACCCAGTCTTCACTGTTCCCAGGGGATGAGAACACGACAGACAGCACGATATTAAAGAGAAAGAGATAGTATTATATCAATTTTAATTGGGAGACTCCTTAAAGTGTGTTAACCTCACAACAAGTTACCTTCTCTTTAAAGAGCACAACAAATAGGAGCAGATATCGGAACAAAAACAAAGTTGCTGGAAAAGCTCAGCAGGTATGGCAGCATCTGTGGAGGAGAAAACAGAGTTAACGTTTCGGGTCCGGTGACCCTTCCTCAGAACTTCCTCAGTTTTCTTCTCCATAGATGCTGCCAGACCTGCTGAGCTTTTCCAGAAACTTTGTTTTTGTTCCTGATTTACACCATCCGCAGTTATTTTGGTTTTTATTTAGCAACAGATACAGACCATTCATTCCCTCAAACTTATTCCATATTCCGATTTATTCTGTTCAGTAAAGTATCGATAAATCTCAGTCATCACTGCTGTCTTGGGAAAATATTCCCGATAGCTTCAGATCAGACAGCATAAGAAATTGGAGCAGCGTTAGCCATTTGGCCAATCAAGTCTGCCCTCTGTTCGATCATGCTTGATATGTTTCTCAAATCAATTCTCTTGTCTTATCACAGTAGCCCTTGATGGGCTTATTAATCAAAACGTATCAATCTCTGTCTTAAAGACATGACTGTGTCTGTCTCTCCATATGCGTGTGTGTGCGTGTGTGTGTGTGTTTCTACTCAGGACTCAGGAGACAGGGTGGTCACGGAGGATTGTTCTTCAGACTGGAAGCCTGTGACCAGCAATGATCCACAGGGATCCGTGCTGGATTTACTTTTGTTTGTCATTTAAATAAATGATTTACATGGAAATTATAGAGGGCATTATTTGCAAGTTTACAGAGGATACTGAGATTATTTGAACGTAGACACGGAAGGGTATCTAAGATTACGAAGAGATCTTGAGCAATTGGATGAATGAATCATAAAGATGTACAGTATTGGAACAAATCCTTTGGTCCAACAATTCTATGCTGACCAGATATCCGAAATTAATCTCATCCCATTTTCCAGCATTTGGCCAATATTAGTCTGGACCCTTCCAATTCATATACCCATCCAGATACCTTTAAAATGTTGTTTTCACAAGCCTCCAGCAGTTTCTCTGGCAGTTCATTCCATTTCCTTTATCTTTCCCCTCGCACCTTAAACCTGTGCCTTCTAACTTTTGATTCCCGATACTCTGGGAAAAAAGACCTTGACTATTCACCCTATCCATGCCCTTCATGATTTTATAGACATATCCAAAGTGCAAATTGTACTCCAATCAACACGAATTGGTGTGCTTTCTGTTATCCTGGGCCTAAATTCTGAAATTCAACACTGATACCTCTTCCTTCTTGATCAAGTCACAATTCTAGAAAAAATTCAACCAACTTGTTCGAACGTATTATGAATCAGCTCTGCCGGATTTGAATCTAGACTTTTATGGCCAGAGGTAGGGATAGTACCACTGTACTGCAATAGTTCCTGATTCTGCAACGTTATTCTTCTGTAAATTTGCTCATCAACCTGTTCCGACATTCTGTGACACACCTCTGCGACTGGCAGGACTTGAATCCAGAACTTCTGGTCCAGAGCTAGTGACATTACCACAGGTTCAGGGATGGGAATCGAATCCAGACCTCTGGCACAGAGGTATTGGCGCTACCCATTACACAAGACCTAAGTCATGCCCAGATTTTGAGTCACATTTTGCATGCCAGCTATCAACTGAGTTTGGATTCTGGTTAACTTTACTGAATTACACAGGGAAGATTTTTCAGCGTTGAACAAATGCAAGGTGCTTGCCTCAACTACAGGATGTTGAGTGCATGTGCTCTGCCATTGAGATAAACTATTAACATCTTTAATTGCTTGGCCATGATTTCCAGCTTAAATGGCTATTATCGGTAGACTGCAACATTAGGGAAAGAAATCCTGCAGACATATTCTGCACCATGAGGATTCTCGAACAGATATTATTACTGAATACCAGAGACGACAAAAGAGCATAAGTTCCGGCCCCAAAAGACCGTATTGCAGATCGCTATTTCCCGCCTCGAACGTATGACTGCCCTCCTCCCAAAACCATTAAACGTTACAAAGCAACAAATTTTCTTCCAGCGTCTCCTTACCACTGGCTAGTCTGCAATCTACTCCCCACCCCTCCTCCTGCCCGCAAGACGCAAACCATGCGCAGGGTCTTGTGAAAATAAAGACCAGACTTTGTAGGCCTTCTGGAGATGGGAAGGTCTTTCAAAACTTGTCGGGGTTGTGTGGAGGGGGATCGGAATATCACTCACTGGGCTGTGGTTTGGCAGATTGTGTTTAATTTGCATAAATGAAAGACATTGTTTTTGGAAAAACAAACAAGTCTGGTCTTATACAATTTAAATTAGCACCTTTGGTAGTGTTGCAGAACAGAGACTAGACTGTCAGGTACAGTTCTGTGAAGTCTATGTCACATATGGACGGGATGGTTAAGAAAGTGTTTAGGACGCTACCTTCATCGGTCAGACTTTTGAGTTTAGGACTTGGGAAGTCATTTTCAGATTGTACAGGACGTTGGTGAGGCATTTTCTGGAGTATTGTGTCCTGGTCTGATTGTACTGTTATATGAAGGATAATATTAATCTGGTGAGGGATTAGCAGAGATTTACCGGGATGCCGGTGGGAATGGATGGTTTGATTTCTAAGGAGGGGCTGGATAGGCTGGGACTTTTCTCAGTTGCACTTGAGAGGTTGAGGGGTGACCTGATTGAGGTTTACAAATCATGAGTGGTACAGATAAGTTGAATGTTAGATACCTTTTTCCGAGGGTGGAGGATTTCAAGACTATGGGGATATTTCAAGTTTTGAGGAGCAACCTTTTTTTTATATAAAAGAAGACATGAGGGGCAATTATTTTACAGAGATTCGTTCGTGTAAAGAATGAACTGCCAGACAGAGTGGTGAAAGTGGATACAGTTACAACGTTTAAAAGACATTTAGCTAAGTACATGAAGAAGAAATCAGTTTGGATGGTGTTGTGAGCTGCTGCCCTCCCAGTCCCTCTCTGAATAAATCCCTGACGGTTCTCATCCTCTGCCACTGCCTGTGCAGTGGCGTCTCGAGACCAGCAGAGGGTGGCATTGCATCACATCAACAGCACAGAGACTGTCAGACCTGCCCCACACAGAGACGCACATACACACACACAAATTCACCGATACTTACACAAATAAGGGGAGCCTATCAGAATTTCTCTGGGTCTGTGGTTTGTCAATATTTCATTCAATCCATCTGGTGTGTGTCAGGATTTCAGTTGTGCCATTGACAGCATTTCATTATTTGATTCACTCCATGAGAGGATATCGGTATTTGCTCACTCCAGTGAGTGTGCCAGTATTTCAGTTGTTCCATGGGGACTGTGACTCTGTGGGATTTTCAATGCTTGATTATTGAAGATGTAAGGACAAGTTGGGAGACTAGTAAATATCGCAGGTTAATTTCAGTACTTGAGCTGTCGGAAGGAGGAGGTGTAGGAGGGACACTCCCTGCTCCCTTCCTGGGAGCTGGTGAAGACGATGTGTTGTGAGCCCACCCTCCTGCCCACCGAGACCGTGGGGATTCCATTTGTACCGGCTCGATATAAAAGGGAGATGGCATCAGGGACACGGTTTCTAAGCTGGGCCAGGTGGAAATGGAACTGACAGTGGGTTGAAAGTGAGAATTACCCTTCAGCGAACAGGGATCCTTACTCGGTTGGTAGGACATGGCTTGTTTGGAATCTCCACAAGGTTCTTCCCGGTACTCACCGGCTCATACCAGGATTCGCTCCACATGGAAAGGGGCGGGGGAGTGAGGGAACTGACGTCGGGCACTCCACCACCCGGCTTAGCTCTTTTGGTCCGATTCCAGGCTGCTTCTCCCAGGATGAGAGAGAGAGAGAGAGAGAGGGAGTGAGGGTGAAAGTGGTGGTCCTGCTGTTCGTGCTGGTGTAGGTAAGGGAGAAATGGTGAGGTGGCCGGAAGGAGCCAGTCAACAGAGTTGGATCCACGCAGTGTTTTCACTGTAGGGAAGTAGCAGAGGCATGAGAGAAACAGAGAGAGAGAGAGAGAGAGAGCAGAGACAGTGGTTCTGGTGGTGTGGTTTCCTCTGCTAAAAGAATGGTCCTCCTCTGTACTAGCCCACCCACCAGGACCTCCATGTTCCTGTCAACAATCGTAGTGCAACAATCGTGCCCCTTATCTGCCAGGCTTGGGGTAAACCGTGCAGCCCGGCTCCGAACTGAGAAAGTTCAAATGTGTGCCCATTGGCCTTTTAAAGATGGCACCTGAGCCAGGGTTCATGGAATACCCGGGCCGTTCAGGCGATGGGAACTATTATCAGCCATGATGGGTGGAAGAATCAGTCCTGCATTGAATGAGAGGAATGGCACGTGCTGGGGTAGGTAGACAATGAGGGAAGCTTGAGAAGATAGCAACAGAAAACTAGTTCGGCCTCCTGCAGACTATCCCTCTGTCACACTCAATTACAATGACACTGAGACAAATTATTGCTAGATTCAGCTCAATGAGTCAGACTGTGCTCACCACACTCTCAGTCACAAATGCAGAACAAATGCTGCTTCAAAACCCTCCATCATCTGCACTCACAGCAATATCCTATTCATGCATCATTCCTGAAAAACTGACCCATGTTGCAAGATGCTATCAAAATGTCGACATGTCAGCATTCTAAAACTTGTGAACACATCCTTCAATGACTCTGTCTCTCAACCTCCTCCTCTCTGTATATATATCCAACCCATTCCATTTGTTCATATTTAAACTGCTGCCCCAACATCTCTCTCTGGCAGTGATTTTCACACCCATGGCACCTCTTGTCTTGGAACATTGGAGATATGGAGCTGTAAACGGATGGAAGCCGCACATCCTGTCATTTCCAGCATGGGCTGCAATTTTCCCCGCGCTGGGCAGCGATTTAACACAGTGTTACCGAGCACTGCACTAGGGTGGGCTGTATAGATTTACACGCTGGGTGGGTAACTGTTCCGGGTTTACAGATCAGTTCAGTGGCGTTCACTTCATAGCACCCCCATACTGGAGAGATACTTGGTCCAGGTTTATAGATTAATGTACTCGTGTGGTATGCACAGCTCTCCACATACTGGACAGGCATCTCATCTGGGCTTATAGATCAGGGCACTGGAGCGGACTGCACAGCTCCCAATTCTGGACTGATATCGAGTTGACTGGTGAGGCCTGCACTGTGTCCCATTCTAGACAGATTGCCAGGTTGTATTGAGCAGTACACTAGCCTGGTCTGCACCGTGTTCCATGCTGAACAGATATTTCAATCTGGGTTTGTGTTGTCTGGGCTGGTTCTGTGAGGTGGATTGAGAATGTGAGATAACTGACCATTTCAGCTGATCTGGCAATACGTTTAATTTGTGTTTGCCAGTTGAGTTGAGTTTGGGGAGAGATTTCCACCGCGAGGCTGAGTGGATCTCACCAAAACTGATGAACAGAAGGTCCTTTGTGATGTGGATCTTTATGATTCCAACGCATTCTGTAACCGACATTCCCGGGAACATTCTGTAACTGACATTATTTGTTAATGGTTGAATGTCAGTTAATTGAACAAAAGATGAGATCCCGAGGGAAAAGACTCCGTTCCAGGGAGAAGGAGACACCTGTTTCAAAATCCCCTCAGGCAGTTAAAGGGGTGAATACTTTTTCCCTGTGTTCATGCTTCTTCACAACCAAAAATTGACCATAATTTAAAAGAAAAGACAGAAACTTCCAACCTCCGTTTGTCTTCAAGAAACTGGGAGAGAATCCTTCAAGAAGGCAATGTCTTCACCCCCCATATCAGGAACTGTAAATAAGTGACCTGTGCCAGCTCTCGAGAGATCGAGTCTGTGGGAATGTTCTAGAAACCATCTATTCTTATGGATATGCGTTTGTGTCTTTCGCAAGGGAGAGTTTCTTGTATTTTATGTTACGTTTTTTGTAAAAAGAAATTGAGACGTTACTATTTGTTATTTCAGCTTCATTTTTTTCAATAAGTCAGTGATAAATTTGAAAATGTCACTGGGTCCTCAATCAAACTGGTAACTTTTCCTCCAGGCTTTTGTATAATTTGTTTGTTTTCCTTCCTCACAGTTAACGTAGTGACAATCTACGTCCTGCTTTATAAAGATTGTGGATTGTCTCCATGTGTCAGACGTTACCTGGGGGCCATGGCAGTGGCGGATCTACTGGTCATTATCCTCGACCTGATCCTGAGACACATTCCCATTGTTTATCCGAAACAGTTTGATTTCCTGGGTTCCATCCGCGTGTGTAATATCCATGCCGTCCTGCTTTATGCAGCCACTGACTGTTCCGTCTGGTTCACCGTCACTTTCACCTTTGATCGATTTGTGGCCATTTGTTGGCAGAAGCTGAAAAGTAAATATTGCAGTGAGAAAACGGCGGCTGTGGTTCTGGGAACAGTGACTGTGCTGAGCTGTTTAAAGAACATTTTCTGGTATTTTGTGCACACGGGTTGGTATTGGCTGGTGAACGCCCCCTGGTTTTGTGATGTAACAGAGGAAGTTGCATCCTCTCAAGTCTGGCTCACAATCGAGTTCCTCCACCACATTCTAACCCCGGCTCTCCCATTTCTCCTGATTCTGCTGCTCAATGTTTTCACCGTCAGACACATCTTAGTGACCAGCAGAGCCCGCAGGAGACTCCGGGCTCACACCAATGGGGACGGTCAGGGTGATGCAGAAATGAGAAATCGAAAAAAATCCGTCATTTTACTGTTTGTGATCTCGGCCAATTTCATCCTGTTATGGTCAATGTTAATGGTGTATTCTATATGGTACCGGATGTGGTTGGTTAGGGATGTATATGTGCATCTACATCGCTTTGTGCGGGAGTTGGGCTTCATGCTGCAGCTCCTCAGTTGCTGCACAAACACCGTGATTTATGCCGTGACCCAGACTAAGTTCAGGCAGCAGCTGAAGAATGTGCTGAAATATCCCTTCACCCAAATTCATCAATCAATCAGATTCACTCATTAATCCATCCATCCAGGATTTTCTCATCTCAGCTCAATGTTTCAGCAATGAAGCAGCCTGTCGCTCTGGTAACAGACTGAGGGTGGTGCTGGTTTATCCAACCTTATCCCACAGGGGGTTACAGGGAAACAACCCACAGGCCAGAGAGAAAAGGCACCATCCCACTGACTGCATCCATAACTTCAATATGTAACTAACGTTCATTAAAAAGTGCCGATCAGCGCAGCAAACCATATTGTTGTTTGTCTTTGTGTCGAAGAAGCTCAGCTGGAGAGAGACAGACTCCCTCCCTGCCCAACCAACCCTGTCTACCTCCCTGTCCCTACCCTTCCTTGTCCGTCCCTGTCCCTATCCCTCGCTCCTTCCCTCTCCCTCCCTGTCCCCCTCCCTCTCCCTCCACATTCCTCTCTCCTTCCCTGTCCCTTGCACGGTGTCCCTCAGTCCCTCCCTGTCCCTCGCTCCATCCTCATCATTCGCTCCCTCCCCATCCCTTGCTCCCGTAACTTGCTCCCGTCCCTCTGTCCTTTGCTCCCGTCCCTTGCTCGGGGCCCTCCCTCCGTCGCTCCCACCCCGTCCCTCCCTTCCTCTCTCGCTCCCTCTATGTCTCTCGCTCCCTCCCTCCCCATCCCTCACACCCTAGCTCCCTCCCTCGCTGCCCCTTGCTCACTCCCCTTCCCTCGCTCCGCATCCCTTGCCCTTTCACTCGCTCCCTTCCTGTTCCTCCCTCGCTCCCTCCCCCGCCCGCACTCCCACCCCATCCCGCCCACCCGTCCCTCGATCCCTCCCTGTCCCTCGCTCCGTCCCTCACTCTCTCCCCCTTGCTCGCTCCCTGTCGCTCCCTTGTTCCCTCTCCCTCCCTCACTCCCTGTCGCCTCCTCCCTCCCCATCCCTCGTTCCCTCCCCGCTCCCTCCCTCTTTCCTTCTCAGTCACTCGCTCCCTCCCTCACTCCTTCCCCGTCCCTCGCTACATCCTTCGCTCCCTCTCCATTCCTCACTCCCTCGCTTCCTCTCTGTTCCTCGCTCCCTCCATCTCTGTCCCTCGCTCCCTCCCTTTCTCCCTCCCTCTGCGTCCCTCGCTCCCTCCCTGCCCACCCCTCGCTCCCTCACACTCTCCCCATCCTTTGCTCCCTTGCTCTGTCCCCCGTTCACATGCTCCCTCCCCGTCCCTCGCTCCTTCCCCATCCCTCGCTCCCTCACCGTCCCTCGCTCCCTTGCTCTCACCCTGTCCCTCGCGCCATCCACATCCCTCGTCCCATTCCCATCCCTCGCTCCCTTATGTCCGTTTTTCCCTCCCCGTCCATTGTTCCCTTCCTCCCCACCCTTTCTCCCTCCCTTTCTGTCCATTGCTCACTCCCTCCTTATCCCTTGCTCCCTCCCATTCCATCCCTCGCTGCCTCACTTCATCATTCCCACCCCATCCCTCACTCACTCCCTGTCCCTCTCTCCCTCCTTCCCCATCCCTTTCTAACTCCCTCCCTGTCCCTTGCTCCCTCGCTCCACCCATCTCTCTTTCGCTCTGGTCCTCTCTCCCTTGTTCACTTGCTTCCTCACTCCCTCCCCGTCCCTCACTCAAAGAACAAAGAACAAAGAACAAAGAACAAAGAAAACTTACAGCCCAGGAACAGGCCCTTCGGCCCTCCAAGCCTGTGCTGATCCAAATCCACTGTCTAAACCTATCGCCCAATTCCTAAGGATCTGTATCCCTCTGCTCCCCACCTACTCATGC
>JAHRHZ010000202.1:0-29134 GCA_024137785.1 Ginglymostoma cirratum | reverse complement strand
ACCTGTCCGTCCTACCTGGACTGACCTATCTCCTCCCTACCCCCCTACCTACACTTACCTTTACTGGCTCCATCCCCGCCTCTTCGACTTGTCTGCCTCCTCTCCACCTATCCTCTCCTCTATCCATCCTCTATCCGCCTCCCCCTCTCTCCCTATTTATTTCAGAATCCTCTTCCCCTCCCCCATTTCTGATGAAGGGTTTAGGCCCGAAACGTCAAGTTTTCCTGCTCCTATGATGCTGCTTGACCTGCTGTGTTCATCCAGCCCCATGCTTGTTATCTCGGATCCTCCAGCATCTGCAGTACCTTTTATCTCTTATACAATGTTATGAATGTGTTTCCTGGAGTGACAGGGATGGAGTTTATAAATTACCTTTACAGGGAGTGAGGAGGGGAGCATTTGCACCCAGCAAACTCCAGATCAAAGAAATATTTGCTTCTTCAGAAATTTTGTCCTGGATTGATTGAGATGGCTTTTGTAATTTTTTTATTTTACAGCATGTTAGAAGAGGATTTGCAGATTGGAAACTCAAATCAAATGATATTCCAAGACCCAAGTAAGCCACTTTAATTTTTTATTCATTCAGTACTGGATGTTATTAGCCTTTAAATGTAAGTATTGAGTAAGATAAATGTAACATAAAATTCCTTCCAGTAACTAATGCCCAATATCTTACATCTTTATCTTTCACAGTTTTACTATCAATGAAGAGGAGTAGCTGCTCTTTATTGACCTTATTTAAACCTATCATAAACCCATAGACTTTATCAAATCTCATCTCAATCTTCTTTGCTCTGTGCAGAACAACTTCAGTTTCCCCAACCTGACCTTACAACTAATATCCCTCAGTTCTTGAACCATTCTGATTCATCTTCTTTCAAATCTCTCCTCAAACCCTCACATTCTTTGTGGAGATCACCTGTTTGTGCAGACCCAAATGCTTTGTGTTCAAGTGGGTGATGTTATCACACACAACATCACCTTTATTCCCAGGTATTTCCTGAACTGTGAGCTTTCTCGAACCCTAGCGCTTCTGATATCTTTTGAGCTGCAAACTCCAGAATTTGATTTTGAAGTTGAACATAATGAAATTATTTCGTTATTTTTAACCAGTAATCTACATAGTTTACTTTCTCGTGCTGTTCTGAGTTACCCAAATCTGCGGCTAATGCATTTCAATTTGTCACCCCGTTGTCGTGTGGCTGACGTCAAAAGTTGCTTTATAACACCATCCATTGTTCTGGTTCATCTCTGCTCTCCCCGATCAACTCTCTATCGTTGTGTAACCTGTTATGTCTCCTATAATGTGTGTACCTGTCTTAGGTATGTTATTGTTACTTCCGTTGACACTCTAAATGAGGTTTTTATAGCTGAACACTGCCTGACCACTTGCTGCTCACAATTATCTTCCCTTAATGGATCCCACAACACTGTTAGGTTTGGAGTTATTCACCAAGTGATGATGAAATAATCGTGATATTTGTCCAAATCAATGGTAATTAATTTATATCAATATTGCACGTTTCACATCGTAGAAACTTCCCATCTGTTCATCGGGAGTGTTATCATGCACCTTTTATGATGTTATAATGCATCAGAAAGTGCTATACCTGCCCCTACACGTCCCCCTTCACCTCCATCCAAGGCACCAAGAAACCTTTCACATCAGACAGAGGCTCACCTGCACATACGTCAGTGTGGTCTGTTGCATCCGCTGATCTCAATGTGGCCTTCTCTACATCAGTGAGACCAAGCGGAGGCTCGGAGACTGATTTGTAGAGCACCTACACTCTCACGACAAACGACAACATCTTCCGAACCATTTCAACACCCCCTCCCACTCCCAGGACAATATGTTCATCCTGGGCCTCCACCAGTGTCACAATGATGCCACCCGGAAACTGGATGAACAGCACCTCATATTTTGCCTTGGGACCCTGCAACCCAATGTTTTCAATGTAGAGTTTACCAGTTTCAAAATCTCCCCACCCCCGACCTCATCTAATGACCTCCCCCTCATCTCTGCCTACTTGACCTGACACTAAATGTCCATCTTCTGTCCCACCTATCTACTCCTCCCTCCTCCCTGAAGAATCCCCACCACGGACTACCTACACTCACCTATTACGATCTCACCTACATTCCCAATCCCACTCCCCCTCTCTATTTATTTTGAAGTTCCCTTGCCCCTTCCCCATTTTTGAAGAAGCGTCCCGACTCAACACGTCAACTTTCCTGCTCCTCTGATCCAGCTTGACCTGTTGTGTTCCTTGAGATCCACACTGTGCTTTCTCTGACTCTAGCATCAGCAGTTCTTCCAACTCTGATTTCAATGCCTGGACTCCGACGAAGGCTTCCGACTTGAAATGTCGACTTTCTTCATTCTCTGATGCTGCCTGACCTGCTGTGTTCCTCCAGTTCCGCACTGTCTCGACTCTTATTTGAACGTTTTTTGGTATTTTGTTGTTATTTCTGCGAATTGTGTCTAAATGAGGTATCCGTTCCTTCCCTTCTCTGGTTACCTGCTGCGGATTTCCCAGCTTTATCTACCCATGTGTCAGGAATTTTTTTGTTCCGCACTGGAGGTCATGTCTGTTTCTGAACAATTATTGACAATCAAATATTTGTTATGACATCAGAATAGGAAAGGAAAACAAATTCGTCTCACTTTCACTGGATTCACAATTGTGAAATTTAAAGTATTGAATGATCCTCAAAATCGCCCAAATGCTCCTTCCCAGACTTCGTGAAATACCGATCTTGGACATCAAGTTTCGAGAAAGAAGTAACAACAATACCTTGAGTAAAACAAATGCAATTAACTAGGCAATCAAATCAATATCTGTGATTTAAACACAACCTTCTTCTTTTCAAACCTCCACTCTCACTGATTCACAGACACACTAAGAGATATGTTAAACAGAAACAAAATTAATGTAAATTTCCAGTTCAATTAAACAGTTTCAACCCATGGATATCAAGCTTTTGTGCAATCTTTGGAACATGAGTTGTTCACAGACGTGTAAAACTTTATCAAATTTCAAACTCAGCAGTGAATGTAACAGTTTCGGCAAACTTCCATAAATATGATTTTATTTCCTATGTTGCATTTCTCAGAACATTCAACAATTTGATAACTGGATAGAAATTGAGAGACAGAGCAGCCCGTCCAAAATCACTCTGCTCCTCCTTGACCTTCTTGAATGGCCTTCTTAGGTGGCACGATGGCTCAGTGGTTAGCACTGCTGCCGCACAGGACCAGGGACCCGAGTTCAATTACAGCCTCAGGCGTCTGTCTGTGTGGAGTTTGCATATTCTTCCCGTGTCTGCGTCGGTTTCCTCCCACAGTCCAAAGATGTGCAGATTAGGTGGATTGGCCATGCTAAATTGCCCATAGTGTTCAGGGCAGGGTGGGATTCTCTGAGGTTCAGTGTGGACCTGTTGGGCCGAAGGGCCTGTTTCCACACCGTAGGGATTCTGTGAAAAACGACTGCAGTCCGCGTGGCGAAGCCCTTTGCAGATTTCTGTTCGCGAAGGAGTTTCAGGATTTTCTTTCAATAGTGCTGATATCTGTGTTAGTTACAGTTGTTTTGTTTTAATATCCCACTTTTAACAGAACAGAAACATGTAAAATTGGAACAGAAGTAGGCCAGTGTGTCATTTGATCCTGCTCCTCTATTCAGGATAATCATGGCTGATCTTTCAACTTGTAGCCTGTTCCAACTTCAGACACATATCCTTTGATCGCTTTAGCCCTCAGAACTATAGCGATATTCTTCATGGAAATATTCAATGTTTTGGCTTTAAATGCTTTCTGTAGCAGCACATTCCACAAGCTCCCCAGTCTCTGAGAAAAGAAATCTTCCCTCATCTCAGTCCTAAACAGCCTACCCTGTATCCTTAAACTGTGACTCCTGGTTCTGGAATCCCTCATTATTGACAGCCTCCTTCCTGTGTTTAACTTATTAGTCCTGTGCAGATTTTATTGGTTTCAGTGAGATCTTCACGCATTCTTCTAAAGCCGGATGAATTGCATCTTTTCTGATCCATTCTGTCCTACGTGTTGGTCCTACCATCCCAGGAATCAGAGATAAAAGGTACTGCATATGCTGGAGAATCCGAGACACCAGGGTGTGGGGCTGGATGAACACAGCAGGCCAATCGGCATCATAGGAGCAGGAAAGCTTGACGTTTCGGGCCCAGACCCTTCATCGGAAATGGGGGAGGGGAAGAGGGTTCTGAAATAAATGGGGAGAGAGGAGGAGGCGGATAGAAGATGGATAGAGGAGAGGATAGGTGGAGAGGAGGCAAACAAGTCGAAGAGGCGGGAATGGAGCCAGTAAAGATGAGTGTAGGTGGCGGGGGCGGGTGTAGGGAGGAGATAGGTCAGTCCAGGGAGGACGGACAGGTCAAGGAGTGGGGATGAGGTTAGTAGATAGGAGCTGTGGGTGGGGCTTGAGGTGGGAGGAGGGTATAGTTGAGAGGAAAGACAGGTGAGGGAGGCGGCGATGAGATGGGCTGGTTTTGGGATGCTGTGGGGGAGGAGAGATTTTGAAGCTTGTGAAATCCACATTGATATCAAGGGGATGCAGGGTTCCCAGGCTGAATATGATTTTCTGTTCCTGCAGTCTTCGGGTGGCATCACTGTGGCATTGCATAAGGCCCAGGATGGACATATCGTCTGAGGAATGGGAGGGGGAGTTGAAATGGGTCGCGACTGGGAGGTGCAGTTGTTTGTTGCGAACTGAGTGCAGGTGTTCTGCAAAGCGGCACCCAAGTCTCCGCTTGGTTTCCCCGATGTAGAGGAAGCCACAACGGGTACAGCGGATGCAGTATACCACATTGGCAGATGTGCAGGTGAACATCTGCCTGATGTGGAAAGTCTTCTTGGGGCCTGGGATTGGGGTGAAGGAGGAGGTGTGGGGGCAGGTGTAGCACTTCCTGAGGTCGCAGGGAAAAGTGCCGGGTGTGGTGGGGCTGGAGGGGAGTGTAGAGCGGACAAGGGAGTCGCGGAGGGAGTTGTCCCTCTGGAAAGCAGATAAGGGTGGGGAGGGAAAAATGTCTTTGGTGGTGGGGTCAGATTGCAGATGGCGGAAGTGTTAGAGGATGATGCGTTGGTTCCGGAGGTTGGTGGGGTGGTACATGAGGACGAGGGGGATTCATTTTTGGTTATTATTGCGGGGACGAGGCGTAAGGGATGAGTTACGGGAAATGCGGGAGACACGGTTGAGGGCGTTCTCGACCACTGTGGGGGGGACGTTGCGGTCCTTGAAGAATGAGGACATCTGAGATGTATGGGAGTGGAATGTCTCATCCTGGGAGCAGACGCGGCGGAGGCGAAGGAATTGGGAATAGGGGATGGCATTTTTGCTGGAAGGTGGGTGGGAGGAGGTGTATTCCAGGTAGCTGTGGGAGTCAGTGGGCTTGAAATGGACATTGGTTTCTAGGTGGTTACCCGAGATGGAGACAGAGAGGTCCAGGAAGGAGAAAGAAGTGTTGAAGATGGTGCAGGTGAACTTCAGGTTGGGGTGGAAGTTGTTGGTGAAGTGGATGAACTGTTCGAGCTCCTCGTGGGAGCACGAGGCACGGCCGATACAGTCATCAACGTAACGGAGGAAGAGGTGGGGTTTCGGGCCAGTGTAGGTATGGAAGAGGGATTGTTCCACGTAACCTACAAAGAGGCAGGCATAGCTTGGGCACATGCGGGTACCCATGCCCACCCCCTTTGTCTGTTGGAAGTGGAAGGAATTGAAAGAAAAGTTGTTGAGGGTGAGGCCGAGTTCGGCTAAGCGGATAAGTGTGTAGGTGGAGGGGGATTGGTCAGTTCTGCTGGACAGGAAGAGCGGAGGGCCTTTAGGCCATCTGCATGGGGAATACACGTGTGTAGGGACTGGAAGTCCATAGTAAAAATGAGGTGTTGGGGACCGGGGAATTGGAAGTTCTGGAGGAGGTAGAGGGCGTGGGTGGTGTCACGGATGTAGTTAGGGAGTTCCTGGACCAAGGCGGTGAAAATGGAGTCTCGGTATGTGGAGATGAGTTCGGTGGGGCAGGAGCAGGCGGAGACAATGGGTCGACCAGGGCATTCACGTTTGTTGATTGTGGGAAGAAGATAGAAGCGGGCGGTGCGGGGTTGGGGAACGATGAGGTTGGAGGCGGTAGGTGGGAGGTCACCAGAGGTGATGTGGTTGTGGATGGTTTGGGAGATGATGGTTTGGTGCTCGGGGCTGGTGTCATGATCCAGGGGGCTGTCGGAGGAGGTGTTGGAGAATTGGCGCCTGGCCTCTGCAATGTAGAGGTCAGTGTGCAATACTGCGACTGCCCCTCCCCTCTCCGCCGGTTTTATGGTGAGGTTGAGGTTGGAGCGGAGGGAGCGGAGGGCTGCACGTTCTTCGGTGGAGAGTTTGAGAGGGGTAGAGAGGTTGAGGCGATTGATGTCTCTACGGCAGTTGGAGATGAAGAGGTCGAGGGAGGGTAGGAGGCCTTGGGGTGGTGTCCAGGAGGAGTGCTTGTTTTGGAGGCGGGATAAGGGGTCAGTAGAGGGAGGGTTAGATTCGCAGTTGGAGAAGTAAGCGTGGAACTGGAGGCGGCGGACAAACTGCTCAACGTCCAAGAGTTATTCTGCCGCCTCTGCCTCCACGCCTACTTCTCCAACCGCAAATCTAAATCTCCCTCTGCTGACCCCTTATCCCGCCTCCAACACAAGCCCTCTTCCTGGACACCACCCCAAGGCCTCTTACCCTCCCTCGACCTCTTCATCTCCAACTGCCGTCGAGACATCAATCGCCTCAACCTCTCTACCCCTCTCAAACACTCCAACCTCTCCACTGCAGAATGTGCAGCCCTCCGCTCTCTCCGATCCAATCTCAACCTCACCATAAAACCCGCAGACAAGGGAGGTGCAGTCGCAATATGGCACACTGACCTCTACATTGCTGAGGCCAGGTGCCAATTCTCCGACACCTCCTCCTACAGCTCTTGGATCATGACCCCACCCCTGAGCACCAAACCATCATCTGCCAAACCATCAACAACCTCATTACCTCAGGTGACCTCACACCCACCTCCTCCAACCTCATCGTTCCCCATCCCTGCACCGCCCGCTTCTATCTCCTTCCCACAATCCAAAAACCTGAATGGCCTGGTCCACCCATTGTCTCCACCTGCTCCTGCCCCACCAAACTCATCTCCACCTACCTAGACTCCGTTTTCACCCCCTTGGTCCAGGAATTCCCTACCTACGTCCGTGACACCACCCACGCCCTCCACCTCCTCCAGAACTTCCAATTCCCCCGTCCCTAACACCTCATTTTTACTATAGACTTCCAGTCCCTATACACGTGTATTCCCCATGCAGATGGCCTAAAGGCCCTCCGCTCTTCCTGTCCAGCAGAACTGACCAATCCCCCTCCACCTACACACTTATCCACTTAGCCGAACTCGGCCTCACCCTCAACAACTTCCACTTCCACACCCTCAATTCCTCCCACTTCCAAAAGATAAAGGGGGTGGGCATGGGTATCCGCATGGGCCCAAGCTATGCCTGCCCCTTTGTAGGTTATGTGGAACAATCCCTCTTCCGTACCTACACTGGCCCGAAACCCCACCTCGTCCTCCGTTACATTGATGACTGTTTCGCCGCCGCCTCGTGCTCCCAAAAGGAGCTCGAACAGTTCATCCACTTCACCAACAACTTCCACCCCAACCTGAAGTTCACCTGCACCATCTCCAACACTTCTCTCTCTTTCCTGGACCTCTCTGTCTCCATCTCGGGTAACCACCTAGAAACCAATGTCCATTTCAAGCCCACTGACTCCCACAGCTACCTGGAATACACCTCCTCCCACCCACCTTCCTGCAAAAATGCCATCCCCTATTCCCAATATCTTCGCCTCCGCCGCATCTGCTCCCAGGATGAGACATTCCACTCCCGTACATATCAGATGTCCTCATTCTTCAAGGACCGCAATTTCCACCACCCACCCCACAGTAGTCGAGAACGCCCTCGACCATGTCACCTGCAATTCCCGCAAAACATCCCTCACACCCCGTCCCCGCAATAATAACCAAAAAAGAATCCCCCTCGTCCTCACGTACCACCCCACCAACCTCCAGATCCAACGCATTGTCCTCCGACACTTCCGCCATCTGCAATCTGACCCCACCACCAAAGACATTTTTCCCTCCCCACCCTTATCTGCTTTCCGGAGGGACCACTCCCTCCGCGACTCCCTTGTCCACTCCACACTCCCCTCCAGCCCCACCACAACCGGCACTTCTCCCTGCAACTGCAGGAAGTGCTACACCTGCCCCCACACCTCCTCCCTCACCACAATCCCAGGTCCCAAGAAGACTTTCCACATCAGGCAGATGTTCACCTGCACATCTGCCAATATGGTATCCTGCATCCGCTGTACCCGTTGTGGCTTCCTCTGCATCGGGGAAACCAAGCGGAGGCTTGGGGACCGCTTGGCAGAACACATGCGCTCAGTTCGCAACAAACAACTGCATCTCCCAGTCGCGACCCATTTCAACTCCCCCTCCCATTCCTCAGACGACATGTCCATACTGGGCCTCCTGCAATGCCACAGTGATGCCACCCGAAGAATGCAGGAACATCAAATCATATTCAGCCTGGGAATCCTGCAGCCCAATGGTATCAATGTGGATTTCACAAGCTTCAAAATCTCCCCTCCCCCAGCAGCATCCCTCAACCAGCCCTGCTCGGCCCCACCTCCCTAACCTGTCCTTCCTCTCACCTTTCCCCTCCTCCCACCTCAAGCCCCACCCCCATCTCCTATCTACTAACATCCTCCCGCCCCTTGACCTGTCCGTCCTCCCTGGACTGACCTATCTCCTCCCTTCCCACCCTCCCCACCTACACTCACCTTTACTGGCTCCATCCCCGCCTCTTCGACTTGTCTGCCTCCTCTCCACCTATCCTGTCCTCTATCCATCTTCTATCCGCCTCCCCCTCTCTCCCTATTTATTTCAGAACCCTCTTCCCCTCCCCCATTTCTGATGAAGGGTCTAGGCCCGAAACGTTACGCTTTCCTTCTTCTATGATGCTGCTTGGCCTGCTGTGTTAATCGAGCCCCACACCTTGTCATCCCAGGAATCAGCCTGGCATACAGTACTGAGACAGCCTCCACAGCCAGAACACCCGTCGTCAGATAAGTATTCCAAAACTTCACATAATGCTCCAGGTGTTGTCTAACCAAGACCCTGTACAATTTCAACATGATTTCCCTGTTCCTGTTCTCAAATCCTCTCGCTTTCAAGGTCAACCAAGCAGTTACCCCCTTCATTTCCTGCTTCTACCTGCATGCTTACTTTCAGTGACTTCTGTCCAAGCGCAAAGAGGTCTTGTTTCTCATTTCCCCTTTGTAAATCCATGCTGACTGACTCTGTTCAAATCTGTCACTGTTTACCAGTGTTACTCTAACTGGTGTAAAGTTCATGTTTTCTCTCTGACTCTATTTGCATCGTGAAGTTACATTAGCTCCATTCCAATCCGTAGGAGCTGTTCCAGAGACGATAGTATTATGAAAATTGACCATTAATTTCCTCAATTTAGATTCAAGCACTTCTTCCAGAATGCGTCCACGATCTCTCAGGCCACTTTAAGTACTCTGGGCTGTATATTACCAGGTGCTGGGATTTGTTGGACTTTAATCTTGTCAATTTCCCCAACACCATTTGCCTCTTCATATTGATTTCCTTTACTTCCTCACTCCCATGTGTTCCCCAGCATTTTAGAGATACTATTTATGTCATCATTATGACAGAACCAAAATATGTAGTTAATTGGTCTGTCCAGCTCTTTATTCCACATAATAAGTTCCCTTGTTTCTGATTGTAAGGGAGCTGTTTTCATTATTTTTCTCCTTATATACCTTTAGGAGCATTTCCAATTCGTTTGTATGTTCCCCACAAGTTTACCCTTAGACTTTATATTCCCCTTCTCAACCAATCCCTGAGTCCTCTTTTGCTGAAATCTGAACTGCTCCCAGAGATCAGGTCTGCTGCTCTTTTTAGACAACTTGTATGCCTCTTCCTTGGATCCAGTACAATTCCTAATATCCCTTGTTAGCTATGGCAGGGCCACCCTTCTTGTTTTATTTTGTGCCAGACAGGAAGGAACAACAGTTAAAGTTCCTCCAAGTGCCCTCTAAATGTTTATCATCCCTTAAAGTTTATGTGCGCCTCGTACCATTGTAATTTCCTCTATGTAGATTTTGGCCTCTCGTCTCAGAATCCACTCTGTCACTCTTCATCTTAATGAGGAGTTCTATCATGAAGAGGTCTTCACTTTTCCACATGGGGCCTTTCACAACTAGATTGCCAATTAATCCACGCTCATTACATGATTAAAATTTTGAAATAAATTTTACGCAGTCCCAGAAGACTGGAGGACTGTTCTGTCACTTCAGAATGAGAGACGACGAATGGTGCTGTAACCTCAGGGTTGCTGTGCCTCAGGCACTGGGCAAGGTTAAGATGGTGGGACCTTCATGGTGACCTCAGCTGTTACAGGAAGTGAGCACATGCTGCTGATGTCACACTGCGTCACAAACCAGCTGTCCAGCCAACTGATCTAACCCACTCCTGACCATTACACAATACATCACTGAGGATGGCTTATCTTCTCTGTGGATCTAGGAAACCATCTCGTACACACTCCAGGAATGTCTCCTCTATGGTGTTGTTACTGATTTGATTTGCTCAACCTATGTGCAGATTGAGGTCACCCATAATAACCATGAGCACAAGATATAGGAGCAGAATTAGACTATTCTGCCCATCAAGAATGCTCCAAAATTTGATTGTGTCTGATGTGTTTCTCAGCCCCATTCTCCTGCCTTCTCCCAAAACCATTGATCCAATACCAATCAAGAACCTACTTATCTCTGTCATAAAAACACTCCATGACAATGAGTTCCACGGAATCATCACCCTCATCTCAGTTCTAAAGGGTCATCCCTTCATTCTGAGGCTGTGGCCTCATGTTCTAATCTCTCCTACTAGTTGAAACATCTTCTCCGTGTCCATCTATCTACGCCTTTCAGTCATCTTCAAGCTCCAATCACATAAGAGTCTAACAGCATGGAAGCAGACCCATTGCTCCGACCAGTTCACGCTGACCATGTTCCAAAGCTCATGTAGTCCCATCTGCCTGTACATGGCCCATGTATCTCTGAACATTTCTTATTTATGTATTATCCAAATGTCTTTTAAACATTGTAAACTCTACCTGTATCCATCACTTTCTCTGGAAGTTTATTCCACACAGAAAAAAATGTTGCCCCTCATGCCTTTTCTCAATCTTTCACCTCTCACCTTAAAAATATGCCCCTAGTCTTGAAATCCCCCACCCTCAGGAAAAGACACCTGCAAATTACCTTAGCTGTACTCTTCAAAGGTAGGACTTAAACAGTTAATGGTAGGGCACTGGGTAGTGTTGTATCTAGGTACCTTTGTACCTGAGATGGTGCCACAAGTGGCAACTTATAAACTTTTCACTGTACTCATGTCATTACATGTGACAATAAAGGTTATTCCATTTGATTAAAAATATGCTTCCTGGTCTTGAACTCCCCACCCCAGCGAAAGAACACCTGCCATTCAACTTGTCTATACCCCCTCAAGATTTCACAAACCTCTGTAAAGTCAATCTCAATGTGCTATACTCCTGTGAAAGGAGTCCCAGCCTCTCCTTATGACTTAATCTCTCCATACTCACCAACATCATCGTAAATCTCTTCTGAACTCTCTCCTGATCAATAATATCCTTGCTATAACAGGACGACCAGAACTGGACACAGTATTCCAGAAGATGCTTCTCCAACGTCTTGTACAATCTCAACATGACATCCCAACTTCTGTACACAACGGTCTGAGCAATGAAGGTAGGCATACTGAACGCATTCTCAACCACCGCGTCTACATGTGACGCAAATTTCAAGGAATTATGGAACTGAAACCTGAAGTTTTTGTTCTACAATACCCAAGGCCGCCGTTTAATTGTATAAATCCTGCCTCCCTTGTTCATGCAGTCCCTTGCATTTATTGAAACTAAACGCCATCTGCCACTCCTCAGCCATAGACGCAATTGATCAAGATCTCTTTGAAATCTTAGATAACCTTCTTCACTCTCCACTACAGCATTATTTTTGGTGTCATCTGCAAAGTTATTAACCACGCCTTCTGTATTCTCATCTAACCATTTATATAAAAATGTCAAATAAAAGTGAACCCAAAACCGATCCCTGCAGAATACCGGTCACTGCTGAACACCAGGCTTCAGTCCAAAAAACAACTTTGCGATACCACAGCCTGTCTCCCAATATTAAGCAAATTTTCTGTCCAATTGGCAATCACCCTGGATCCCACGTAAGATAACTTGACGAATTAGTCCACCTTGTGGAACCTTGTCAAGGGCTTTACTAAAGTCAAAGTAAACAATGTTTACTACGCTGTCCTCATCGATCATCTTGGTTACTTCATCAAAATTCTCAATCAAATTTGAGAGACACGATTTCCCATGCATACAACCATGCTGATTATCCATAATCATGCCTTGCTTCTCTAAATGCTATCTTTCAAACTCACCTGCAACAAATTATCCACTACCAAAGTCTGACTCCTTGGTCAAGAGTGCCCATGCTTCTCCTTACATCCATCAAATGAAGGTACAACATGAGCCACTCTCCAGTCAATTGGTGCCTCATCCGTAGTTATACTTGGTAGAATAGTTCCGGATGGGGCCCCACATTTTCTCCTTTAACTTTCCACAACATGATGGGATGCACTAGAGCAGGTCGTAAGATTTAGTGTCATAGTGTAATGCAGCGTGGAAACAGGTCCTTAGGCCCAAATTGGCCCATGCCCTTGATGCCCACTCAGCTGGTTCCAATTGCCAGATTTGGTCCATATCTCTCTCAAGCCTTCCCATCAATGTATCTATCCAAATGTTTTTTTAAATGTTGTTATTGTACTTGCCTCAACGACGTCCTCTGGCAGCCCATTCCATATATGCAACACTTTCTGCATTAAGATGTTGTCCCTCAGGTGCTTTTTAAAACTTTCCCCTCTCACCTTAAACATATGACCTCAAGTTTTCAATTCCCCATCCCTGCATTCATCGTATCTATGCCCCGCATGATTTTATACACCTCAGTAAAGTCACCCCCTCATTCCCCTTCTTTCCAAGGAAGAAAGTCCTATCCTGGCCAACCTGTCCCTACAACTCAGGCCTAATAGTTTTGGCAGCATCGTCGTGAATCTTCTTTGCACACTTTCCAGTTAAACTGTCTATTCTATAATAGGGTGACCAAAGCTGTACTCAATATTCCAGTGTGGCCTCACCAATGACTTATACACCTGTAACATAACATCCCAACTCCTACACTCAATGCCTCGACCAATGAAGGCCAACGTGCTAAATGCCTTCTTCATCACTCTTGTCTACCTGTGACACTGCTTTCAACGAACTATGTAGAGGTACTCCTAAGTCCCTCTGTTCCACAACACTTCTCAGGACCTTACCATTTACTGTATAAGTCCTACTTTGGTTTGATTTTCCAGAGTGCAACACTGCACACTTAACTATACTGAATTACATTTTCCAATCTTCAGCCCACTTCCCCATCTGATAGCGATCTATCTAATTTTAATAGCCTTTCTCGCTATCAACAAAATCATCTACTTTTGTATCATCCACAAACTTACTAATCATGCCTTGTACATTCACGTGCAGATCATTTGTGTAAATGATAAGTAATTGACCCTGGTGGCACGCCACTCGTCACAGGACCCCAGTCCGAGAAATAGCCTTCAGCCATCACCCTTCCATTTGAGCCAATTTAGAATCAAATTCGTTAGCTATCCCTGGATCCCATGCAACATAACCTTCATGATTAGCCTGCCGTGCGGGAACTTGCCAAAGGTGTACTAAAGTCATATAGATAACATCCACTGCCCCACCCTCATCTATCTTCTCCGTTACTCCTTAGAAAATCTCTGTAAGTATTGTCAGACGTGACTTCCCGCGCATAAATCCATACTGATTATCTCTAATCAGATCTTGATTGTCCAAATGTTGATTGATCCTGTCCCTCAGTATCCTCTCCAATAACTTGCCTAACACTCTGTCAGGCTCACTGGTCTGTAGTTCCCTGGCTTGTCTTTGCTACCTTTCTGAAACAATGGAACAACTTTAGCCACCCTCCAGTCTTACGGAATTTCACTAGTGGCTAAAGATGAAGCAAAAATCTCTGCAAGCCCCTCTTCGATTTCTTCCCCAGCATCCCACGATGTCCAAGGATGGATTTGATCTGGCCCAGGAAATTTATCCACCTTAGTGTGCTTTAAGGGTGCAAACACCTCCTCTCTGCTAACGTGTATACGGTCCAAAACGTCTGCAATTGTATCCCTTATTTCCTCAGCATCCATGATTCTTCCCTCAATATACACTGAGGAGAAATATTCATTAAAAATCCACCCCCACCCCCGTCTTCTGTGGCTTCTATGAACTATTTTCAAAATACAGTATTTCTTTCCTTGAGTTCTCTAGCCTCCATTTTTTCTCTACAGTTAAAACTGATACAAAGTATTCCTTTGATATCTCTCTCAATATTCTTTCATCTTTACACAGCCCTCCTTTCTCTCGAGTTGCTCTTTTGTTCTTAATGTACTTGTCGAATTTCTTTGGATTATGCTTTACCTTATCTATCAAGGCAGTTTCATACTCCCTCTCTGCCTTCCTGAGTTCCCCTTTAAGAATGCCCCTACACTGCTTATACCATTCCAGAGATTCATTTGAACTCAGTTGTGTATCTCTAATATATGATTATTTTATTCTTGTCTAAAACCTGAACATCTTTTTCATTCATTGTTCTCTAATCTTACCAGCCTTAACCGTCACCTTAACAGAAACACAATAACTCTGAACTCCTCGTTATCACACTTTTGAAAGCCTCTCACTTATCAGACGTCCCTTTCCCTGCAATCTACTTCAATCAACCTTTGGAAGTTCATGTCTTATGCCAATAAAATTTGCTTTACTCCAATTAAATGCTTGAACTTTTATGGAAGGTTTATCCTTTTCCATAACTGTTTTAATACTGATAGAATTACTATCACCGGACCCTAATGGCTCCTATACTGTCACTTCAGTCGCTTGCTATGCCTTCTTACCCAAGAGAAGCTCAAGATATTTTTTTTCTTTCTTTAGTAGGAACATGGAATTATTGATAATGAAAATGTTCTTGAACAGATTTAACAAATTATTTACCATGAACAGAAAATGATGTTGGTGTTGTATGTAGACCCCAAGCTGCAGTAATACTGGGGGAGGCATTAGAATGGAATTTCGAGATACAGGGAATAAAGTTAAGGTTATAATTATGATTGACTTCAACCTACTTATAAATTGAACAAATCACATCAATAGCAATACGATAGATGAGTAATTATTAGTGTGTGCCTGGTACAACTTGACAGTGAACAAGCAGATGATTTTGGGCAACGAGAAAGGAATAATTGACAATCAAGTTGAGTGTGGGCCCTTGAGGATGAGTGACCACAATAGGATAGACTTCTTCATTAATATGGAGAGTGATGTTATTGTTTCTGAGACTCAGGCCGTGTAACTAAATGAAAGAAGTTATCATGGTATGTGATAAACTGTGGATCAGTATTTAAATAAATGATGGGAGATAGCTAATGGCAAACATGGAAAGAGGGATTGGACAAGCTATGAAAGTTATGTACCGCAACCTTGCATAAGAACAAATGGGAAATATGGTCAAACCATGGCAGAGAAAGGGAAATGAATGGGTATTAAATTTAAGGAGACAGCATACAAATTAGGTAAACAAAATAACAGACCTGAGGATTGGGAAAAGTTTGGATTTCAGCAAAGGGTTGTAATAAGAGGGAGAAAATAGAATATAAGAGTGCGCTTTCAGGGACTATACAAACCAATAGCATTTTTCTTTATTCATGCACAGCATGTGGGCATCGCAGGCTTGGCCAGAATTTATTACCCAGAGGGCTGTCAAGAGTTAACTACATTGCTGTCTGGCTGGAATCACATATCAGGCAGATTAAGGATGACAGTTTCTTCCCCTGAAGGATATTTGTGAGCCAGATGGGTTTTTCCTGACAATTAAAAACCGTTTCCTGATCATCATTAAACTCCTAATTGAACATTGATAGTAAAAGATTAATCAATAAGAAATTAGGGTCTCCTTACAATCAGAAACAGGAGATTATAATGGGGTATAAAATGAGGGCAGACCAAGTAAATATGTCTTAGATTTTCAAAAAAGAGGACACTAATAATGATCCAAAATTAGGGGGATCACAGTGTCTAATGGGAAGGTGGAATTGAAGGAAATTAGTATTAGTAGGAAAATGATATTGGGAAAGGTAACGGGATAACAGGCAGATAAATCCCCAGAGATTGATAACCTTCTGCTCAGAGTACCTTCGGAAGTGTCCCTAGAAATAGCAGATGCATTAGCGGTTATCCTACAAAATTCTACAGATCTGCAAGAGTTCCAATGGATTGGAGGGTACTTAACATTAGCCAAGTATTTAAGAAGGGAATCAGAGAGAAAACAAGTGATTTTCATAGCATTGATGGTGGGGAAAAAGTGTTAGGGTCCACTGTAAAAGTTGGGATAACAAGAGTACTCGGAAGATAGTGACAAAGTCAGACAGAGTCAGCAGAACAAAAACAAAGTTGCTGGAAAAGCTCAGCGGGTCTGGCCGCATCTGTGAAGGAGAAAACAGAGTTAACATTTCGGGTCCGGTGACCCTTCTTCAGGACTTCCTCAGAGTCAGAAGAACGTTTTTCTGTGAGATCACTAAAATTCTATGTTGGTCTTGAATTCCCTCCATTCCACTCACCATCCTGGCTTGGAAATATATCACTATTCCTTCAGTTTGTTGGGTAAAAATCCTGAATTCCCTCCCTAACAGCATTGTGGGTCCACCTCATGCACTATAGTGGTTCAGAAAGGCAGATCACTACCATCCTTTCAATGCCAACTTCTCTCAACAATGCCCACAGGAAATAAAGAAAAGTATTATCAAGGCCAAGTGAGGATTGAAGCCTGAATAGATCAGCTTTGATCTTTTTGAGGCTCAAGTGGTAGACTGGACTACTCTGGTTCCTATGTTGTATATTCTTTATTCCTTCTATCGAAATGCATCGTCTCAGCAGGAATGGTATGTTCCCTGGAATTGGGAAGGATGAGGGCTGATTTGATGAAAATTTTCTACATGTTAATTGAAGCTGGTTGGGGTGATAGGGAGGAACCCATCCACTGGGTCGGTGAACTGAGAGCTCACGCACACTCCTCCCCTGCAGTAATAAGAAAAGACTCCAGTTTCTTTGTTCTCTGCTTTATTCGAACATGTGAATGAGAAACAAGAGTAGGCAACTCAGTCGCTTGAGTCTGCTCTGCGAGTCAATAAGATCACGGCTGACATGCTTTCAAACTAGTCGCTTGAGTCTGCTCTGCGAGTCAATAAGATCACGGCTGATATGATTTCAAATTCAGCTTTATGTGCCTGCATATTCTTGAATATCTTTCATCATCTTAGTCATCAAGAATCTGTCTTCCTGTGCTTCAAAACACTTCAAGATTCTGCATCCACTGCCTTTTGACGAATGCAACTACAAAGATTGTCAACCCTCTGAGAGAAAGTTAATGTTCTTCACCATTTCAAATTGACTCACACTTAGCTTTGAACAATGACCCTCAGTTCGAGATTCTCCCACAAGAGGGATCATGTTTACAAAGTGTACCTGGTCAGGTCCCCTAGGATCTTTAAGGTTTGAATTCCATCTCCTCTTTATTTTCTAAACTTGAAAGGATACAGGCCTCGCCTGTCTCGCCTTTCCTTAAAAGGCAATCCACTCATTCTAGGCATTAATCCATTAAATCTACTCTGAAATGCTTCCAACGTATTAACAACTTCCCATAAGTACAGTGATCGGTACTGAACACGATTCCAGAAGCAAGTCTCACCAGTTAAAGGGGGACTGCATGTATCTGAAGGTGGGCCGTGAATTCCCAGTTGATTACAGTAATGCTTTTTCAGCAAGCTTAGGTCATTTATATTTATCCAATTACAGACTGACACAGGTTATGGTCAGACAGTTTTACAGTTTGTAATTTTACACAGATAGCATTGTTGCATCACTCAAACCTCTGCCCTGCTTGTTCTGAAGAAACAACAACTGGCCCTGCAGCCTGTTTCCACAGCCTGATACTTTCCTGTATGTTTCAACTTCTGTCCTTTCAGGGGCATTAATAATTTAGATGGGTTTTTATGACAGCTCAAAAACATTCATTCCACTTTTGACTGTTTTAATTTTATTTTCCAGGTAATTAGAAAGGGAGAATTTACAGACAGAATGCTCAAGTCAAACGATGGATCAAGAGCTGCCAGTAGCACTCAATTCTTAGGAGCTTTGAACATGGAAGGAAACAGCATCATTCACAATGAAGAGAGACAGTACGTGTGGTCTGTGTGGACAAGCCTTTAGTCAATCGTCTGGCTTGTCGATACATGAATGCAGTCAAAACAGGATGACGCAATGACCTCAAGCAGAGCATCCTTTGCAACATTCTGGGCATGAATCTCAGTTTGAGTTAAGCAAGGGCCACTCACCTCTTGCTTTCCTTACATTCTTTATGCAACATGGACCAAACAGCTCAATTCCAGATGTGAGTGTCACTGTCGTCTACCTTAACTCCACTTGACGGAGTATTGTATCAGAGAATCATAGCAAAACTAGAGTCATCGGTAATCAGTATTATTCTCCCTTTGATAGCACGTTTTTGAAAAGGTTGCGTCTTCGGACCTGAATAGATTGGAACGAGGTGAATTTATTCAAGCTTGTACCACATACATGCAGAAGACGTCTCCAAGTCTAGCTCAGAGACACTCCACCATTTAAAGCTCAAAATAGCATATTAAGACATTTTCATATCACAATGGTTGCATGCAAGATGAGCATAAAATAAATTATGTCAGTCATTCTCTACAAAAACAAAATGCTGCTCAGTTTCTTAGAAAGTTCTGACACCTCTAATTTCAATAGGACTTCAGAGCTCTTCTGTTTGCACCATCGGCTCGCAGCACGTTAGCCTACCTTTAAGAGTAACATTTACGTGACTATCTGAAGCTGGACTAATGGTCTGTGAACTCTTAAGTAACTGCTGACAGTTCACTGATATGGATATGCAGTTAAACTACCTGAGCCAGAAAAACTATGTCTTTATATGGTTGTATTTGATTCTTAGCCCTGTGCTATACTGCTCATCCAAGCTTAATTCCAACTTTTCCTGTGTTTTAATGCTCTGCTTCTTTCCTTTTATATTCCCCTTGTACACTCCCTTATCCTCCTTACCTGTCTTGACCCTGGTTGGATGATACTGAACATAGAGGAAGATGATTGTGATTGTAGGAGGCCAACCGTCTCAGCCGCAGGATTTCCTCAGGATCGGGTTCTAGTCCCAAGTACCTTCAGCTGTTTCATCAATGAGCTTCCCTGCGTCATAATATCAGAAGGGGATATGATTGCTGATGATTGCACAATGCTTAGCAGCATTTGTAACTCCTCGGATTTGGAAGCAAATGCCTGGACAACTTTAAAGTTAGCCTGATTCGTGACAATGAACGTTTGCACCAGCAAATAATGACCAAACCTGAGAAATGTGAATCTTACCATAGCCAATTGACATTCAATGGGTTTATCTCCACTGAATTCCCTATTATCATCATCCTAGCGTTAATATTGATGAGAACTTGAATTGAATCTAAATACTATGCCTACAAATTAGGTCAATGAGATTCAATGTTGATTAATTCAATTCATGATTCCCCAAGCATGTGCATCAGCAGGACTGTAACAGAACACTCTACAATTGCTTGGATGGATCCAGCTCCAACAACACTCAAGAAGTCTTGCACCATCCAGGACAACGCAGTCCACCTAACTGGTGCCCTATTTGGTACCTTCAGGATTTACCCCAGTCACCACTGTTGTGCAGTGGCAGCAGAGTGCACCATGTACAAGAGGCACTGCAGTTACTCACCCACTCTCCTTTGAGAGCATCTTCTGACCCCGCAAACGGTTCCACCTGGAAAGACAAGAATAGAAAATGCATTGAAACACTACATCTGCAAGTTCCTCTCCAAGGTGCATACCAAACTGATTTGGAGCAGTATCAGCGATGACCTCATTGAGTGGTGCGTCGGAAGTGGGACAAAAAGCCAATGCCTGCTGTCTTTCATCTGTCATGATTTTTCCAAAAGTTGATTAATGCAGAGACCAGACTTGTGCTCAGTCCTCTCGCTGTTTTCTAAATTGGTGTTTTTTAAACCTCTAGCATCATCTCCCTCTGGTCTTAAATTCCAGCCAGTGGTCAAGAACAGAAAGTATCTCATAACCCTCTCAACAACCTAATCTCCCTGTTCAGGGAAGTGTGAATGTCAACTTCAAGGTCTCTTTGTTCCTCTACACCACTCAGTAGTCCCCACTTCATTGTTCAATCTCCCTGAATTCATTATCACTCATTTCTCTGGATAATTCCATTCACCATTTTTTTCTTTCCAACTGATTAAGATATCCCTGCAGTCCATGGTTTTCTTCCTCATGGCCAACGACATGATCATTTATTGCATGTCATCTGAAAGCTTCTAAATTATTGCTCCTGCAACTAGGTTTTAATCATTGTTATACATCAGAAAACAGTGGAACTCCATTGAACTAAAACTGAAAGAACTGCAGTTGCGGAAAATCAGAAACAAAAAGAACCCAGAAATTGCTGCAAAATCTCAGCAGAACTGGAAGTATCTGTGGAGAGAAATCAAAGATAACATTTCAAGTCGAGTAATTCAGAATTCCACTGGAAACAGGCATCCAGACATGGTTCATTCTTAGTTGGGGATTCACAGCGTCGACAACAGCAGAATATAACAAGTGCTGTCATATGTGAATTTGTTGGTGTTTCCGGAGTTTGCTTTTCAGAGTAATCCCTTTCCACACATGGGTCTGATGAACAACTTCTTCCCCACTGTGACTGATAAATGAGTTTCCACCTCAGTCGGTAATTGAATCCTTCCCTCAGTCCACACATTTCCCTGGTTTCTCTGCGATATGGGTGCCCTTGTCTCTATCCAGAATGGTCCATCAGGTGAATTCGAGTCAATGCACACAGTAGGACGCATTTTTCCCTGTTGTGAATGTGTTCTTATTCTTACTTATTCTCCCATGGCATGTGGGTATCGCTGATCAGGAGAGCATTTGTTGTTCATCCCTAATTCACCTTGAACTGATGTCAGAGGACTGTTAGGGGTCAAATACATTGTTGTGGGTCTGGAGTCACTTGTATGCCAGACCGGGTAAGGACTTCCCTTCCGAAGGGACATGAATGAATGGAATTTCAGGAAATTAAAGTCATGGTCTCTGTTCCTGAATTCAGATTTTATTCATCGAATTTAGACTTCAGCAGTGCCGTGTCTCAGTCCCAAGGGATATATATCACCAATGCACTGCTATCTCCCTGCTGCATTGTTTCATTGTAGAGAATAACTGTCACTGTTCAGATCATCCGAGAGTGACAGAGAACAGGAGAAGGCCATTCGGAACTTGACGCCAGTGACAGCTCCTGGTGAGAAAGTGATTGAGTGAAAGGGAAAAGTATCAGCTGGTGCATGTTTGTAACATTTACAGTGTGTGTCCATGTTGGGATAAGTGCGGTTTACTGCAGATTGAGAGACAGTAGGAACTGCCAGTGCTGGACTCTGAGATAATAAGGTGTGGAGCTGGAGGAGCACAGCAGGCTAGGCAGTATCAAAGGAGCGGGAAAGCTGACGTTTCGGGTCTGGACCCTTCCTCAGAAATGGGGGAGGGCAACGGTGATAGAAGATAGATAGTGGAGCAGATAAGTGGGAGAGAAGATGGACAGGTCAAGGAGGCAGGGATGAAGCTAGTAAAAGTGAGTGTATGTAGGGAGTTGGGATGGGGGTTGTTCAGTGAAGAGGCATGGGCAGATAGGTGGGAGAGAAGACGGACAGGTCAGGGAGGTGGCTTCAAGATCTCCCCACACCCGACCTCATCCCGAGACCGCCTTCCCCAATCCCTGCCTCCGTGACCTGTCCGTCTTCTCTCTCACTTATCCGCTCTTCGCACCTCACTGACCAACCCCCATCCCCACTTCCTACCTGCACTCACCTTTACTAGCTTCATCCCCGCCTCCCTGACCTGTCCTTCTCTTCTGCGAAAGGGTCACCGGATCTGAAAAGTTAACCCTGTTTTTCCTTCATAGATGTTGTCAGACTTGCTGAGCTTTTCCAGCAACTTTGTTTTTGTTCCGGTAGTATCTTCGTGGCTGGGCCACTGAGCTTCTGTGGTTCCCGGCCTGGGAACTGGGACTATATGGTCGTCTGCTGCAAAGCTTACTTCCTTATGTGAGCAAATTGGTGAAGTAACCAACGTTAAATTACATTGCTATTGAAAAATACATTTCAACAACATCCTGGACTATCCCCTGAGACTTTGATGTTTTGTGGAAAACTATCAATATCAGTTTTCAACGTACGTGGTGATGGAATCTCCATTGCATCTCTGGGAGCATCAAAGCTAAAGGTTCAGCTCACTCTGAGTCGCCGCATATCAATCCGCTCTTCAGCAAGAATTCCTGTTGTGCAACTTATTCTGCTCTTAACATACCTTTTGGCACACTCCTTATTACTTTCTTGAAGTCTTTTTTGCTCTGTGGCGCTGTGACCGTATAACAGTTGTGGAGCTATGTTTTGGCTGTCGGGTCAGTGCTTCAAATCCAAGTCTAATTTCACTGTTCTTTGAGAGATATAAGTAAATAGATGTGTTCTTTAACGTAGAAATAAGGCTGACTGTTGGGGTAGTGTGGGTCATGTCACGGAATGAAAAGCCCCGTGACAGCGTGGATGTAAAATTGTCTGTGAAGAATTGTTTTCCAGACTCGAGAACAGTATACAGTGATACTTGAAGGAGTTGTATTGAGACACCCTCTTTTCTGAAACGATATTAATTAGCCGCACATTTTGGTGCAGACAATTTCAAAATCCTAAATGAGGTAAAAATGCATAGCGTCAGAGGTGATAGAAACCCGAATGCATATACAGAGACCATTCGGCCCATTGAGCCAGCACTGACCCTCGAAGAAAAACAAAGTTGCTGGAAAGGCTCAGCAGGTCCGGCAAGATCTGTGAAGAATGAATCAGAGTTAACGTTTCGGGTTCGGAGACCCTTCCTCAGACCTGAGAAGAGCTTTCCGCAAACTTGCAGTTACCTCAAGCCAGTCGTTCCGTTTAGATACTGCCGTTGTGAGATCAAACCTTTTTTAGCAGCTTTTATTGACACACACCAGTGATGACTGGAGTATCAGACTCAGGAAAGGATAAAGGGAAAAATTGCTTAAAAGAAACTTCGTTTGAAAAGCCCAGTGCCTGTGGTTTTCTGCGCCATTAATTTCATTGCTCGTTCGGCTATAGCTAGAGTATTGTGCGCAGTTTCGTAATTCACATTATAGCAATGATGTGATAGCTGTGGAAACGGCGCAGATTTATTTACCAGGATATTGTCTGGACGAAGTCGTTTCAGTCATGAAGAGATATTGAACAGACTGATGTTGTTTTCCATAGAGCAGAAGTGATTAAGAGGGAACATTGGCCAAGAAGTACAAAATAATGAGGAATATTGATAGGGTAGAGTGAAAGAAATGTTTCCCATTGATGGAGGATCGATCACCAGGGGGCCATAGATTTAAGATATTTGGTGGACAGGTTTGAGTAGATGAGCAGAAAAGCGTTCTGAGACAGCACCTTTTTGGACTCTGGACCACACTGCCGGCAAGTGTCCTGGAGGCAGATTCCCTGATCACCTGATGAAGCATTCAGGTGGGTTAAATGATAGTTAATGGGATTAGGATTGTCAAGGGGCCGTTTTTGACTTGTGCACGAGTAAGAGGCTTTTGCACTCGTGCTGCCCTCAGCAGTATTGTGATTAGGGTCCCTGGCTGTGAGGCAGGTGATCAGGGTTTACTTCCCCAGCGGGTAGGATCGAAGCATTTTGGGTCCTTTTCGCGACAGTGACCCAGGTTTGATTCCCACTTTGGGTGACAGTGTGTGTTGAGTTTGCACATTCTCCCAGTGTCTGTGTGGGTTTGCTTCGGTTTCTTCCCATCGCCTTAACTCTAATATTGTAGGGGAACACAAGTGACACTGCAAATTAAAATCACGTGGTATGAACGGTGATGGTCTTCAACTATTGTGACGCAATAATGATGCTGGTTCCTGAATTAGTTGTACGTCACGTGGTACTGAATCACTCAATGAAATGTAATGACATCCCCAGGTATTTACATTTGTACATTACAGTCACAGGCCCTTCAGTGTCTGACCTTAAGTTATACGCCTCTGGGGATACTATCTTTCCATCAATGACATTCATGGCGCTTGTTCTCGATAAAGTTCTAGAAATATTGTGTCTTGCTGATTTACTTTGTGGACAATAACCGGAAAATGGAAATGGAACCCAGTCCGTGTTTTTTTTTTTTAAACCCCTCAACGATCATTTATGTCTCGTTTTGTCTGTCCCTGATCCACCCCGTGACATCCAGACTGGAATCAGTCCCTACAGAAACAAGTTTAGAGCCGAAAGTATGGAGAAGAAGGAGTAAGTTCGAGGAGAGGGAAGTTGAGAGAACGGAATCGAGAAGGCCTAATGAGGGAGCCAGAGGGACGGACAGACAGAGACAGGGGAAAGTTGTTTAGAGGGACAAAGGAAGAGAGAGGGAGAAAGAGAGACAAACAGGCATTAAGTTTTGACATTTGTTATCAGTCATAATTTCAAAATCATTGCGGTACGACCACTTCCTTAATACAGCACAACGGCTATCTCAAGAATGTGGGCCTGTGGCACAATGGTGGTGCGTTTGACTCCAGATCAGAAGGTTGCGTGTTTAGATCACGTAAGGCTCGTGGTGTTTGTTAAGAAGCTCAAGTTCCATAGCCTTGTGTGCTCTGACGTTTCAAGGGTAAATGTCAATCAGTTTGTCCCTGTAATCTTAAATGGCATAATGAATTGAACTGAAATTTGAGATGGTAAAACTGTGTAAATACTCCCTTAAGTAACTCATCCTCATTTTCACCCACAGAGGGAGACACACAGACACATCCCTGAGAGTGACAGAGTCTTCATGATTATATCCACTCTATGTGCTTCATGTCCATTCTCCTGTCCCACACACAAATTTCTACGACAAAAGGCAGCTTTAGGTGGATCATAAATGACTTCTCCAGACAATGAGAACAGTTACCGTGAGCTGGGATAGGAAATGGACAGTGGGCCGAAATAGTCCCACAAGCTGCTTGCGTTCAACTATCAATTTTGAAAACTCACTGACCCAATCACTGCACCTCCTGGGAATCTAACAAGACAGTGCCGAGCAGACATCCCTCACTTTAGACAACTGACATAAAGAGTTATGACAGGGAATGGCCGAACCCCTCTGATAATTAAAATAAAATACAAGCCCCAATCTGTTATGACAGGAGTAGGTGTTCCTGTCTAATAATTACCCCCAAATATCCAGAGAATTTCGCATTTCCCCTCATAATCTATTGAAAGGGTTTTTAATAGAAAGAAAATTCTTGATCTCCACTTTAAAAGTAGCAAGAAACAATTTATTTATTTAAGCCAATAATAAACAAGTTAACAAAATTACTAATAAACCAACAATTCACCCTTACACTACTAGCTGCACCTTAAATGGTCTATATTCTACTGGAATGCTGTTTAATTAAAAACAATTCCCACTAATATTAATCCAGTTAATAAGAAGCAATAAATTAATTGTAACTTAAACTCTCCAGATTCACACAGACTGTCTTCGGGAATATTCTGCCATCACCATTCTCTTCACAAATGCCTTTCTTCCACTACCTCTGCTGTCAGCGATGATTTATCTCTATAATTTCTTCAATGAAGACTTTGAGCTAAAATGCTCAATTGATGAATTCGATGTGCTGTCTCTGAGAGCTGAATGGTGCTAACTCTGGCAGATGACAGTCGGCTCTCTCCGATTTCCGAATGCCCTTGCCTTGTATCCCCATTATGACATCATCTCATTCTTATCATATGATTGGTTTCAGGTTGGAAACACCATCAGATTTCAATCCAATTGTCTTCCTGTATCTAGGGGCTTCATTTACATTAATCGGCCAAATTCAAACAAGGCGGATGTTTTGCCTGCCACCTGTAAGACTTTAAAACATTGGTTTCACTGTTTGAGGCTGTCTGTACTGGCAACTTCACAGCTGCTCACAGACAGAATTTGTTTCAATGTCTAAGTACAGACAAAGCATAAATCTCAAAGGAACCACACATTTTAGCTTTCTGCCTTCCACTTCACAATTACTCTATCCAAATTCATAACATGAGGCAAACTCTAAACACTTTCATGTCGCATCTCTTTCTGGTTCTGTCCCTGTCTCACCTCCAGCTCCCAGCTCAATGAGCTGCTTGGTTAAACACAGACAGATCATGAAGTCAATTTTTACCTGGAAAGCAGGGCCAGGGATTATAAGACAAGACATTGAGAAGCAATGGGTTTTTTGAACGTCTGGGTTAAGTGACACCAATGTCGTATTTTCCTGATTCTCCCAGATACTGATTCCAGAAATATGCACAGTGCCAGTAACCCCAAATCTTAATGGATAATGTGCCTGACAGAGAGGAGTTTATTTTGCAAGCATTGTCCTGTCACTTGACAAACTGAGATTTCCAACACTGAGCAAAGACATTTCAGGTCTGCAGCAGTTGAACTCAAGACCCGAAGTATTCTGGTCTCATTTCCCAACACTTCGCTCACAGCCTCAAGTGTACATCTAAACATATCTCAACTCCAATGTTATTCCACTCCGACAGGCAGTAAATTGCATTTTCTCACCATTGGCAATCTGGGTGAAATGCTTTTTCTCCACCCTTCCTATGATCCCTGTCGCAAACAAGGAGGTGGGAAACAAGTACCTTTCTGATTTGCCCTCAGTGCTCAACCGTGATCGGCAGGATTCAAAACTGCCCAGAGACACTCCAATGGGTTTCAAACTCCATCTCCTTAACCATTCAGCGATGCCTGCAGCAGCGCACTTCCCATTCACCTTTCCAGGTCTCTCTCCCTGTGGGGCTGAGGAAGAGTGACTCATTATTGGGTTTGTCTGAATCCAATGACGTCACAGATTTTGAAAGGGTTAAATTTAGGACATGGTGTGTCTGGTTGTTTCATCCGAAGAGGTGGAACGCACTTTCATTTAAAACTAAAAACATAAATTTCTCCAAAAACTCAGCAGATCTGACAGCATCTGTGGGCAAAGAATCAAGGTAAACATTTCAGAACTTCTTCAAAACTGTTTTCTCCCACAAGTACTTCCAAACCTGTTGAGTTTCTCCAGCAGATTCTGCTTTGGTTTCAGATTCCCAACATTCGTAGCTCTTTACGTTATCCTTTATAACAACATTGAAATGCCTTTGTGGTTACTCACTGGATAAGATTTCCATTTGGAGAACATTTCTCCTGACCACATTAAAAATCCAGAACTGTATGGCAAAAATGGAGCTGGTAAACTGAGAACAGTCCTTGCTCCTGCTTTTGTGGCCTCGAATCACCAAAATTGCATTTATGAGCTGCAAGCACTGACCAATTGCATCACAGAAGCTAGTAAGCAGTTGATTTGCACAAACCCTTAAAGGAGGCTCTTATTTAATTGCTCTGAAAAAATGAGTAAGAAAGGAACCCCTTCAGGTAGCTATACAGAAGCTACAGCCTCTCCCAATGAAAGCATAGTTCTCTCTTTCTTTCCATTGAGGTCAGAGTCTGGCTTAGGTCCTGATTGGATAACAGGTTCCGATCCCTGAAGAACATAAGTGAATTAGTTGGTGATTTAATGATAAAAGGGCAGCTTTTATGGTCACTATTCCCCTGTGCCACCCCCATAAATGATCGAATCATTCACTTTGATTTCACAAGCTGCCTTTCTTTTTCTGTGTTATCTTATGCTTATTTGTTCTCGTTTCTGGTCAATTCCAGATTGTTTTGGAATTTGAGGATGTGCAGTCGAGAGACAGGATCTGACAGAATTGTTTCATTTTAATATAATTGTTTCATTTGAATATCATCAAATTTTGAATATGGAAGGTGAATGCACCATTCACAGTGAAGAGAAACTGTGCACAGGTTCTGTCTGTGGACGAGGCTTCAGGGTCTCAACTGACTTTTTGAAATGAATGCAATGCCACACTGACAAGAAACTGTGGATCCGTGGGGACTGTGGGAGGAGTTTCAATTATCCTTCCAAGCTGCAAAAATATTGGTGCAATCACACCAGGAAGAAACTGTTCACCTGCTTCGAGTGTGAGAAGGAATTCATAGCGGTTTCACACTGGAAAGGGGCTTTTTCCCTGCTGTGAGTGTGGCAAGGATTTAATTCAGTTATCCTACCTGCTGACACACCAGAGTCCACACTGGGGAGAGACCATCCACCTGCTCCAAGTGTGGGAAGGATTTCTCCCGGTCATCCAGCCTGTTGACGCACCAACAGGTTCACTCTGAAGAGACCCTTTAATCGTCCAGATTGTGGGAAGTGCTATAAAAGGTCAAAGGGACTGATATACCATCAACGTGTTCACACTGAAGAGAGACCGTTCAGGTGCTGTCACTGTGGGGCTGGGTTTAGGGCATCATCAACCCTCGTTGTACACCAGCAAATACGCACTGGGGAGAGGTCATTCACCTACGCTGAATGTGGGGAAAATTCACTCAGTCATCTAGCTTGATGAAACAACAACAGGTTCACAAGTAACTGCAGTAATTAGACTTTTTTTTCTATGTTAATGGGATCATAGCAACACGAGCTCAGCAAGTAGTTATCATCCGTTCTAACTGCTCAGAGGATGGTGAAGTATCAAGCTCGTTATTATGGTAAGGATTCGCATGTAGGTCAGACCAGGTCAGAAGTAACAATGGTTCCCAGACCCAATGGCACAAAGAGTTGATTTTCTGGTCTCTTA
>JAHRHZ010000201.1:523946-605604 GCA_024137785.1 Ginglymostoma cirratum | reverse complement strand
AAGTGACAGGACAATGCTTGCAAAATAAACTCCTATCTGTCAGGCACGTTATCCATTAAGATTTGGGGTAACTGGCACTGTGCATATTTCTGGAATCAGTATCTGGGAGAATCAGGAAAATACGACATTGGTGTCACTTATCCCAGACATGCACAAACCCATTGCTTCTCAATGTCTTGTCTTATAATCCCTGGCCCTGCTTTCCAGGTAAAGATTGACTTCATGATCTGTCTGTGTTTAACCAAGCAGCTCATCGAGCTGGGAGCTGGAGGTGAGACAGGGACAGAGCAGAAAGAGATGCGACATGAAAGTGTTTAGAGTTTGCCTCATGTTATGAATTTGGATAGAGTAATTGTGAAGTGGAAGGCAGAAAGCTAAAAGGTTCCTTTGAGATATATGTTTTGTCTGTACTTAGAGATTAAAACAAATTCTGTCTGTGAGCAGCAGAGAAGTTGCCAGTACAGACGGCCTCAAACAGTGAAACCAATGTTTTAAAGTCTTACAGGTGGCAGGCAAAACATCCGTCTTGTTTGCATTTGGCCAATTAATGTAAACGAAGCCCCTAGATACAGGAAGCCAATTGAATTTAAATCTGATGGTGTTTCCAACCTGAAACCAATCACATGATAGGAATGAGATGACGTCATAATGGGTGTATAAGACGAGGGCATTCGGAAATCGGAGAGAGCCGACTGTCATCTGCCAGAGTTAGCACCATTCAGCTCTCAGAGACAGCACAGCTAATTCATCAATTGAGCATTTTAGCTCAAAGTCTTCATTGAAGAAATTATAGAGATAAATCATCGCTGACAGCAGAGTTAGTGGAAGAAAGGCATTTGTGAAGAGAATGGCGATGGCAGAATATTCCCGAAGACAGTCTGTGTGAATATGGAGAGTTTAAGTTACAATTAATTTATTGCTTCTTATTAATTGGGTTAATATTAGTGGGAATTGTTATTATTTAAACAGCATTACAGTAGAATATAGACCATTTAAGAAGCAGCTAGTAGTGTAAGGGTGAATTGTTGGTTTATTAGTAATTTTGTTAACTTGTTTATTATTGGCTTAAATAAATAAATTGTTTCTTGCTACTTTTAAAGTGGATATCAAGAATTTTCTTTCTATTAAAAACCCTTTCAATAGATTATGAGGGGAAATGCGAGCTTCTCTGGATGTTTGGGAGTAATTATTAGACAGGAACCCCTACTCCTGTCATAACAAATTGGGGCTTGTATTTTAGTTTAATTATCACAGGGATTCTGCCATTCTCTGTCATGACATCTTATGTCAGTTGTCTAAAGTGAGGGATGTCTGCTCGGCACTGTCCTGTTAGATTCCCAGGAGCTGCAGTGATTGAGTCAGTGAGTTTTCAAAATTGATAGTTGAACGCAAGCAGCTTGTGGGACTATTTCGGCTCACTGTCCATTTCCTATCCCAGCTCACGGTAACAGTTCTCATTGTCTGGAGAAGTCACTTGTGAGCCACCTAAAGCTGCCTTTTGTCGTAGAAATTTGTGTGTGGGGCAGGAGAATGGACATGAAGCACATAGAGTGGATATAATCATGAAGACTCTGTCACTCTCTTAGATGTGTCTGTGTGTCTCCCTCTGTGGGTGAAAATGAGGATGAGTTCCTTAAGGGAGTATTTACACAGTTTTACCATCTCAAACTTCAGTTCAATTCATTATGCCATTTAAGATTACAGGGACAAACTGATTGAAATTTACCCTTGAAACGTCAGAGCACACAAGGCTATGGACCAAATGGTGGAAAGTGGGACGAGAATAGATGGAGGTTTGGTGACCTGCACGGACACGATGGGCCGAATTGTGTTCTTCCACGCTGTAAAAACTGAAAAAAAAGTGAAACAAATGTACAGTGAAAATGATCACAAATTAAAATGCAAAGACAGTATCATTGAGAAAATATGTGAACCCGTCTGTTGTTTTCCCTGGTGGTCTGGTGGTTAGCATTCGGTGCTCTCACCCTTGTGGCCTACGTTCAATTCCTGGTCGGAGAATAGACGTTCTATACTGCTAATTTATTGTGGTGACAGCAATTCTGACTGTTTTTTCTGGAGCTGGAAGGTAATCTATTTTATTGCAATCGTTATTCAGATTAGCATAAAACAAAGGACTGTGGAAAACGGACACAAAAACAGGAATAGATTGAGAAACTCAGCAGGTCTGACAGCATCGGTGTAGAGAAATACAGTTAACATTTCTGGTCCAGTAACTGTTCGTAAGTGCAAGGTTTGTTATCAATTTCTACATTACAACGCCAGTGGAAATTATCATCTCTGTCTGTTGAGACAACATATTTATCAAACTGTGCTCTCTCATGAGCTGACAACTGTCAACATTACAACCTAAAGGTATTTCATTGGTTCTAATGCTCCTTCCATTGCCCAGACGTGGCGTAAGTCTGATAAAATGGTTGCCTTTTTCTTTTCAGTTTTGTCAGTTAGCAGCCATGTCGAATGGAGAATTGGTATTTCCAGTGTCTACCTCAATATGTATCTCGATTTGTCTCACTTTGTTTCTGTATATCCATTTCATTCGCTTTCACATTCTCCCACCCTTCTTACGTCAAAATCCCTCATTTCTCATTCTTGCTCTGTGTAAAGTCTGAAATTTGGAGATAATTTAAGAGTGGAGCTGCTGAGAGTCTTTTACCCTCTGGCTGGAGTGTTTAGAACCGGGGTCACATTCCGCGGATAATGTGTCTGTCACTTAGGGCGGAGGAAATGAAATATTTCTTCTCTCAAAACATTGTGAATCTTTAGAATTCAATATAGAATTCTCAATCAACCAGAAAAAAATACAATTAAAGTTTCGTAGTGATGTCTTTACTGTTTGGTGTAAAATGAATGAATGGTGACAGCGGAGAATGAGGGGAATCAGCTCATTCTGACTGTGCCATTACCACAACATTCCCAGCTGAATCTACACTTTATCCTGCTCACCTTATTATTCCGATCAAACTGGGAATGAAGGGATGAAAATAGAAGAAAAGGCGAAGCAGAAGTCCTTGTGGAACAGCAGAAAGAAACTTCATGATGCATCCAGCAGAAAAAAGAGAAGACTCTGAAGCAGTCTTCTGAGGACAAATGTGGGGACAGTGATGCAATGGATAATGCGCCTGACTACAGATCAGGAGATTGCAGGTTTGACTACCTAGCTCAAGTGTAGTTCACAATTTCTTTACACTTCTAAACTAATCTTCCTCATTGCCCTGAAACCAAGATGAGCTTTGAATTTCTAATCTGCAGGAGCAAGACTCCTTTCAATGTCTCACATCAGTTAATGTCAACAAGAATGTCAAAGGAGGGGAAACTGAAAAAAGTCCCACAAAATTCACGTTTAATTTCCCACACCTACTGACCCAGTCACTGGATCTCCCGGGAATGGAAAGAAAACAAAACAAAAAATAAAACCTGTCTCGTGCTTTGTGAGTCTTTAGAAATTCTTTGGGAAGCGGAATCAGAGTAGAATGAAGGTGAAATTTCCAACTGAGCAGCGGCAGTCGAGGAAGCTTCCCCTTCTTTAAGATGCTGGGACATTGACTCTGATGCTCTTGGGGACATTAACTGACCTGAGACACTGAAAGAAATCCCGTCAGAGGCTGCTTTGTGTTTGATTTTGTTACTGTCAGGAACAATAAATCCTGATTCCCTGACCAGAAATCGAACCTTTTATCCCAGTTTTCAACACTTAGCCTGGAGCCTTGTGTGCTCTGACGTTTCAAGCGTTCATCTCAATGATATTTTCCCTGTACTGTTTTAATCTCAAGCGCCACAAATAATGGGACTGAGATTTGAGATGATAAAGTTGTGTTCATGACCCCTCGGGGAACTGAACCTCATTTTTATCCAGAGAAGGAAACACAGAGGCACCTTGTCGCAAGAGTGGCAAAAACAAAGTTGCTGGAAAAGCTCAACAGGTCTGGCAGCATCTATGGAGGAGAAAACAGAGTTAACGTTTCGTGTCCAGTGATCCTTCCTCAGAACCAAGAATGGCGTCAGCTTCAGGAAAGACCAACCCCAGAAAGTAAGTATTTCACCCATCTGCCTTATATCGTCCCATTTCAGACTTCAAAACCAGTGTCTGCTTACATCAAAGAAAGGAAGCATTCGGCCCATCCCCTGCCTGTGTCACCCCCTTCCCCATTGTTTCCCTACTACTCTGCAGCTAATCCTGTATTACTTCATTCTTCCTGCCAAACTGGCACATTGCTCACGCCAACTGCTTCCCGTCCTTCTGAATTATTTTCCCCAAGTAGATGAAAGGACAAACAGGAATGTGGTATTTCAAAAGTATTTCTTGCTGGTTGAGCAAATGTCATGGTGGTATTAACGCTGTTTCATCAGAAATAATTTCAAATGACTTTAAAGAGCTCCTTTGGTTGGTTCCTGCTGGTGGTGAACATTCTCTCAGGCCCCAGAAAGAATCAAACTCAAAATCACTGGGTGAATCACCAAACTACAAAGTCATGCATTACAAACGGCAATGTAATAGATGACTGGATAGCCTATGCATCATACCCCAAGACAATGTAACAAATCCCACACAGAGCTGAGGGGATCATGTTCAGAAGGATGGGAGAATACAATGCCAAATCAGACCGTGTCCAGGGCGATATGAACTGAGATCTGCCCTGGTAGTCTAGTGATCAGGATTGAGTGACTTCAATGGTTAACATTTACAGTAATACATATAAAACACTGACTAATATTTAGAAGCAGAATTATGTCATGGACCAGTCAGAATTGATTCACTGCATATTACTCTTCCACATTCGCAAATTCAGCTGTAATTACCTGAAGTGCTATCGGTTTAAAATCAGAAAAGAGAGAACATCAGGAAAAGTAAAGGTCAATGGTGGTTTGAGAGAGCTGACAGTAGGCCTAATGGAGCCAGGCCCACAGTGGGTTCTGAAGACTGATTTTCACTGTTTACCCTGGTACATCGATCACTCTGAATCAATCACCCACAATGACTCTCCTTTGTGTGGTTGCCCTTTGCACATCTCACCTCGGTTCAGTGTCTGGAGGGGATCCACGCATGTTAACTTGGCAAATTTTGCAAAGTCAGCTTTACAGTCCCATATTAAGACCATAAACGTTCGGAACAGAAAGAGACCATTCAGCCCATTCAATCTGCTCCGCCATTTAATGAGCTTGTGACTGATATAATAACCCCGAACTGCACTTTCTTGCCTTTCCCCATAACCCTTGATACCTTTACTGATTAGAAATCTGTCAATCTCACCACTGAATACATTTAATGACCCAGATCTGACAACCTTCTGCCATAAGGAATTCCTCCGATTCACAACCATCTGAGGGAATAAATGCTTCCTTGTCTGTCTTAAATGTGCGACCCCTGTTCTGACATTAGTCACTCTGGTGCAAGACTGCCCAGAAGGAAATTTTTTTGTGTCCATATGTTAAATCTTAAAGAAAGCTGTGTGCTTTAATAAGGAGGAAGTATTTTTGTATTACTGTGTCTGAGTACGTAAAGTCAATGGATTTCAGTGCTTCCTCCTGTTTGGTTTCATCCTTGATGGCAAAACTTCCACTGATTCTGACAGAGATGTCCCCTGTATGTCTTTTAATGTCAGGAATTCACGTTTATTTTAAGAGTTTGGACAGGAACAATAAAGTCCTTATTCCTATTTGGGAATCAAACCAAGAATACAGCAGTTGAAATGCTGAATCCCAAAAAGGAAAGTGTACATAATATTTGCAACTTTTCTCCTTGACACTGATTTTGACCTTTTGTTTCACTTGCAAAATGATAGTCAGTGAGATTTTAACACTATGGAGCGAGGTCCTTCAGCCCATTATATCTATGCCAGTCATCAAACATCTCACTTCTTAACCCAGTTTCCGACACTTGGCCCATCGCCTCGTTTGCACTAACGTTTCAAGTACTCATCCGAACAGTTGATGTCTTGAGGGCATCAGTGGAACAAAAACACTTCCTTCAACAAACGACAGGAAATGTTGTTTGCTGCAGCATGAAATCTATGTTTTTTCTCTTTGAAGACATTGATGAAAGTCAACTCTTTCTCAGACCCGTTTGCCAGTTTTCCTCATGACGCCAACAGTGTAGTTTTAAATCCCACACCGACTGAGGTTACCAATAATGACTCTCCTTTTTCAACCTCTCTGCTGACATGAGATACGGTGTCCTTCAGGTCAAACCACTACCAGTTTTGTCTCTCCCCTGTGACCTAGAATGTGTATGGCGACTCAGTGTCAGTACCAGTGTGGTTCAGTGTCAGACTTTGTGATAAGATTATCCCTGGGAAGTAAAAGGCATTATATTATTAATTATTCGTTAATTATTATTAATTATTGGTTGTATTATATATGTCAGTTGCCTTGGAAGAAAGTGTAGAGAAAGATTGTTTTTACACGTTATGACAATTAAAATTCAATCTTTACAATGGTGGCCACTTAACCCAGAATTCCGAGCGCTATGCAAGCCATTTCTTATCACTGCGCAGGCTCAATATGTTCCCGCAGGCCCACAGTCTCCAGCATGCGCAGTGGGAGCGATTCTGAGAAGTCGTCGCTGATTTCCTCGGCTCCACAAAAGGCAACAATGAGGCAGAACGGAGGAGGCGATAGACTGGATGGTTAGACAGGGAGGCTTTCGAAACACTTCGTTGATGCGGCAGACCCCGCATAAAGAAGCTATCTGTGCCCGTTTTACAAAACGGGACAAATTGAGGCTCCCTCTCAATACCAGTCTGCGGGTAATACCCGCCATCTTCGTAGGAGGCAAAGGGCAGCAGGGAGCATGTGCCGTCATCCTGGGCCGGGGAAAGAATGTTGTGAATGTCTCTGCTGGACTGAAAGGGATGGATTTTATAAACTGCTTTTGCTGGGAGTGAGGAGGGGAGGATTTACACACAGCATACTCCAAATAATAGAAATATTTGTCTCTTCTGACATTCTGTCCTGGACTGACTGGTATGGCTTTTGTAAACTTATTTTACAGCATGTTAGAAGAGGATTTACAGAGTGCAAACTCAAACTACATAACATACCAAGATCTGAGTGTGCCGCTTTATTAATTATTCATTCAGAACTGGATACTATTGGCCTTTTAATGTCAGTATTGAGCAAGATAAAAGTTACAAAATTCCTCTCTTATATCTCCCAGTAACTATTGCCTGGTGTCTTAAATCTGTGTCTCTCTCAGTTTTACTGTTGGTGAAGTGGAACAGCAGCTCTTTGTCTACCTTACTTAAACCTATTATAAACCGAGACACTTTATCTCAATCTCCTTTGCTCTGTGCAGAACTTCAGTTTCCCCAACCTGACCTTACAACTCATATCCTTTTGTTCTTTAGCCATTCTGATTCATCTCCTTTCAAATCTCTCCTTAGACCTTCACATCCTTTGTCAAGATCACCTGTTTGTGCAGACCCAAATGCTGTCTGTTCATGTCGATGATGTTATCTAACACGAGCAGTTGCCTAGTGACATCACCCTGATTCCCAGTTATTTCCTGAACTGGGGTCAATTTAGAACGGAAATGAGGATACATTTCTTCAGCCAGAGAGTGGTGGGCCTGTGGAATTCATTGCCACGGAGCGCAGTGGAGGCCGGGACGTTGAATGTCTTCAAGGCAGAGATTGATAACTTCTTGATCTCGCAAGGAATCAAGGGCTACGGGGAGAATGCGGGTAAGTGGAGTTGAAATGCCCATCAGCCATGATTAAATGGCGGAGTGGACTGGATGGGCCGAATGGCCTTACTTCCACTCCTATGTCTTACGGTCTTATGAACTGTGGGTTTCCTCTGATTCCAATGCTTCCGGAATATTTTGTGTTGCAGACTCCAACAGTTGATTTTAAAGTTGAACACAATGAAATTATTTCAATGTTTTTAACCGGTAATCTACACAATTCACGTTCTCATGCTCTTCTCAGTTATCTGACTCTGGGGCTAATGAGATTCATTTTGTTGCCCCTCGTTATGTGGATTCTGTCAAAAGCTGCTTTATAACACTCGACATTGTCCTGGTCCATCTCTGCTCTCCCTGATCAACTCTATCATTTTCATCTGCTATAATGTGTGTAACTGTCTTAGGTATTTTATTGTTACTTCCATTGACTCTCTCATGAGGTTTTTACAGCTGAACATTGCCTGACCACTTGCTGCTGGCAGTTATCACCCCTTAATAGGTCCCACAAGAATGTTAGGTAATGAGTTATTCACCAAGTGGTGATGAAGGAACTGTGATATGTCTAAACCAATGGCAATTAATTTGTATCAGTATCGCACCCTTCACGTAGTGGAAACTTCCAATCTATTCGTCGAGAGTGTTATAATGCAACTTTTATGATGTTATAATGTAGCAGGGAGTGCTACACCTGCCCCTCCATCTTCCCCTTCACTTCCATCCAAAACACCAGACAAACTTTTCACATCAGACGAGGTTCACCTGCTCATCCGTCAATGTGGTCGATTGCATCCGCTGCTTCCAATGTGGCCTTCCCTACATCGTTGAGTCCAAGCAAAGGCTCGGAGATCATTTTGTACAGCACCTACCCTCTTTGCGACAAATGACAACACCTTCTGGTCGCGATAAATTTCAACACGCCCTCCCACTCCCTCAGGAGACATATCCACCCTGGGCCTCCTCCAGTTTCACAATGACATCACCCAGAGACTGTATGAGTAGCACCTCATATTCTGCCTTAGGAGCCTACAAGATAATGGTCTCAATGTGGACTTTACAAGTTTCAAAATCTCCCCATCCCCGGCCTCGTCCCTCTCATCCCCGTCTCCTTGACCTGATACAACCTGTCCATCTTCTCTCCCATCTATCTGCTCCTCCAACCTCGTTGACCAATCCCCACCACTACCTACCTGCACTCACCTCTCACCATCCCACGTCTCTTCCCCAGCCCCACCCCTCCTATCTCTTTCTTTCAGAGCTCCCTTTCCCCTCCCCTACTTCTGAAGAAGGATGTCGATCCAAAATGTCAACATTCTGCTCTTCTGATGCTGCTCAGCCTGCTGTGTTCCTTCAGCTCCACACTGTGTTATCTCTGACTCCAGCATCAGCAGTTCTTATTATCTCTTGATTTCAATGCCTGGACTCTGATGAAGGCTTCTGACTCGAAATGTCGACTTTGTTGCTCCTCTGATGCTGCCTGACCTGCTGTGTTCCTGCGGCTCTAAACTGTATGGACACTTCTTTGAACCTTGTTTGGTATTTTGTTGTTATTTCTGCCAATTGTGTCTAAATGAGGTTTCTGGTCCTACCCATCCTCTGGTTACATGCTGCTGATTTCCCAGCCTTATCTTCCCATGGTAAGGAATTGTTTGTTTTGTACTTGAGATCATTTCTGTTTCTGTGCTAATTTTGACAATCAAATACTTGTTACGACGTCAGGATAGCAAAGCAAAACAAATTAGTCTCACCAGAACTGGATTTACAACAGTGAAATTTAAAATATTGAAAGACCATCAAAATTGCCCAAATGCTCCTTACCAGACTTTATGAATGATCGATCTTGGACACCAAATTTCTCGAAAGAAGAAATAACAATAACTTGAGCAAAACAAACACAATCAACTGGGCAATCTCATCAATATCTGTGATATAAACACAGCCTTCTTCGTTTCTAACCTCCACTCTCACTGATTCACAGACACGCATAAGGGATATATTTAAACAGAAAATAAAATGAATGTAAATTTTCAGTTCAATTACACAGTTTTAATCTATTGATATCAAGCCTTTGTACAATCCTTGGATAATGACTTGTCCACAGACACATGAAACTTGAGCGAATTTCAAAGTCAGCAGTGAACGTAACAGTTTCATCAAGCTTCCATAAATATTATCTTATTTCCTATGTTGCATTCCTCAGATCATTGAACAATTTGATAACGGATAGAAATTGAGAGACAGAGCAGCCAGTCCAAAAGCTTTTAAAATCACTGCTCCTCCTTGACCTTTTTCTGAACTGCTGCAGTCCGTGTGGTGAAGCTCTGCCCAGATTGCTGTTTGGTAAGGAGATTCAGGATTTTCATTTAATGGTAATAAGGTAGTGCTGATATCCGTACTAGTTACAGTCATTTTGTTTTAATATGCCTCTATGGACAGAATAGAAACATGGGAAATAGGAACAGAAGTAGGCCATTGTGTCATTTGATCCTGCTCCACTACTCAGTATGATCATGGCTGATCTTTCAACAAGTAGCCTGTTCACACTTTAGACCCACATCCTTTGATCTCTTTAGCTCTCAGAACTACAGCGATGTTCCTTTTGGAAACATCTAATGTTTTCGCTTTAACTGCTTTCTGTGGAAGAACATTCCACAAGCTCACCAGTCCCATAAAAGAAATTTTCCATCATCTCAGTCCTAAGCAGCATACTCCATATCCTTACACCGTGACTCCTTGGTTCTGCACTCCCTCGTCAACCTCCTTTCTGTATTTAACTTGTTTGTCCCATTAGAATTTTATTGGTTTCTGTGAGATCTTCCCATGTTCTTCTAAACCCCAGTGAATTTTATCCTATCTGATCTATTCTGTCATAATCCGTCGGTCCTGCCATCCCAGGATTCAGCCTGGTAAACCTTAATTGGACAGCCTCCATATCCAGAACATCCTTAGTCATGTAAGTATTCCAAAACTGCACACAAGGCTCCAGGTGTGATCCAACTAAGGCCCTTTACAATTTCAGCAAATCATCCCTGTTTCTGTTCTCAAATCCTCTCGCTATGAAGGCCAACCAAGCATTTGCCACCTTCATTTCCTGCATCTACCTGCATGCTTACTTTGAGTGACTTGTGTCCAAGGACAAACAGGCCTCAGTTCTCGATTCTCACTTCCATTTTCTAAATCCAAGCTGACTGACCCTGACTTTGTCTAATCCTGTTACTGCTTTCCAGTGTTGGGCTAACCGACCTATAAGTCCATGTTTTCTCTCGACTTCCTTTTTTACATAGTGGGCTTACATTCGCTCCCCTCCAATACATGGGAACTGTTTCAGAGTCGATAGCATTATGAAAGATGACTACTATTTCCTCAATTTAGATTCAAGCCCCTAGTTTCAGAATGCATCCACTATCTCTCCTGCCACTTTATTAAGTCTTTTGGGGCGTGTATTATGAGGTGCTGGGATTTGTTGGCTTTTAATCCCATAAATTTCCCTAACATTATTTCCCTACTAATACTGATGTCCTCACTTCCTCCTTCTCATGTGATCCCCAGTATCTTAGTAATATTATTTGTGTCATCACTTGTGATGACAGAACCAAAATATGTAGTTAATTGGTCCATCCATTGCTTTATTCCACATTAAAACTTCCCATGTTTCTGATGGTAAGTGACTTGTTTTCATTATTTTTTTTTCTTCATATCCCTTTTGGAGCTATTACAATTAGTTTGTATGTTCCCTACAAGCTTACCCTGAGGCTTTATTTTCCCCTTCTTAATCAATCCCCTAGTCCTCTTTTGCTGAAACCTGATCTGCTCCCAGTCTTCAGGTCTGCTGCTCTTCTTAGCCAATTTTTACGCCTCTTCCTTGGATCCGGTACTATCCCTAATATCCCTTGTTAACTATGGCAGGGTTGCCTTTCCGATTTTATTTTGTGCCAGACAGGAATAAACAACAGTTGCAGGTCCTCCAAGTGCTCTCTAAATATTTGTCAACCCTTTAAGTTTAAGTTCCTCAAGTTTTTGTAGTCTGCGTGTGCCTCGTACCATTCTAATTTCCTCTCCTAACATTTTGTCCTCTTGTCTCAGAATCATCTCAGAACTCTTCATGAAGATGGAGATTGACAATCATGAAGAAGTCTTCATTTTTCCACAGATGGATTGCCAATCAATCCATTCTCATTACACAATTAAAATTTTGAAATAACGTTGCTATGGTCCCAGAAGATCGGCGGACTGTTCTGTCTCTTGAGAGAGAGAGAGAGAGAAGACTAATGGTGCTTTAACCTCAGGGTTACCGTGCCTCAGTCAACTGGCAAGGTTAAGATGGTCGGACGTTCATGGTAACCTCAGCTGGTACAGGAAGTGAGCAAGTGCTGCTGGTGTGTCTCTGCGTCACAAGCCAGCTGTCCAGCCAACTGAGGTAACCCACCCCGATCATTACACGATACACCATTGAGGATGGTCTGTCCTCTCTTTGGATACTCAATATGTTTATCTAGAAAACCATCTCGTACACAAGCCAGGAATTTCTCATGTGTGGTATTGTTGCTGATTCGATTTGCTCAACCTATATGCAGATTGAAGTCACCCATAATAACCATAAGAGCACAAGACAGAAGAGCAGAATTAGGCTATTTGGCCAAATAAGTCTGCTCCACAATTTGATTGTGACTGATATGTTTCTCACACCCTTTCTCCGACCTTCTCCTGTTGATCCACTTACCAACCAAGAACCTATTTATCTCTGTTATAAGTACAGTCAATTATTTGCCCACCTCCCCCCCCTCCACCAATAACTTTCTACGACACTGAGTTCCACAGATTCACCACTCTGGCTGAAGAAATTCTTTTTCATCTCAGTTCTAAAGGGACATCCCTTTGCTGAGAGCGGTGCCCTCAGGTTCAAGTCTCTCCTGCTAGTTGAAACATCCCCATGTCCATCTATCCAGTCCCCTCAGTATTCTGTTAGTTTCAATCACAGAGTCATAGAGTCTGACAACATGGAAGAAGACCCATTGGTCCAACCAGTCCATGATAACCATGTTCCAAAACTAATGTAGTCCCATCTGTCTGCCCATTGTCTATGTCTCTCTGAACATTCCTTATTTACATATTATCCAAACGACTTTTAAATGTTGTAAACTGTACCTGTATCCACCACTTCCTCTGGAAGTTCATTCCACGCAAGAACCACGCTCTGCTAAAAAAATAAATGGTTGCTCCTCATGCCTTTGCTCAATCTTTCACCTGTCACCTTAAAAGTATGCCCCTAGTCTTGAAATCTCCCACCCGAGGGAAAAGACATCTGCTATTCTCCTTCTCTATACTCCTCAAGAGCAGGACTTAAACAATTAATGGTTGGGCGTTGGGTAGTGTTGTACCTAAGTACCTTTGTACCTGAGATGGTGCCACAAGTGGCAACTTGTGAACTTTTCACTGTTTTCATGTGAGTACACGTGACAATAAATGTTATTCTATTTGATTTAAAATATGCTTCCCGGTCTTGAAATCCCCACACCACAGAAAGGACACCTGAATTTCACAAACCTCTATAAGGTCAACCTCAACATGCTACATTCCTGTGAAAGGAGTCCCAGCCCTCCTTATGACTCAATCCCTCCATTCTCAACAACATCCCGGTAAACCACCTTTGAACTCTCTCCAGCTTAATAATATCCTTGCGATAACAGGACAACCAGAACTGGACACAGTCCTGTGGAAGATGCCTCGCCAATGGACTGTATGACCTCAACATGAAGTCCCAACTTCTCTACACAACGGTCTGAGCAATGAAGTTAAGCATAATAAACGCCTTGTCAACCACCCTGTCTGTATGAGACGCAAATTTCAAAGAATTCGGTAACTGAAGCCGAAAGTCTGCATGGTCGACAATACCCAAGGGTCTAAATTTAATTGTATAAGTCCTGCAGCCCTTGTTTGTTTTAGCTCAGTACAGTACCTCAAATTTATTCAAATTAAACTCCATCTGCCACTCCGCAGTCCACAGACCTAACTGATTAAGATGTCTTTGAAATCTTAGATAACCTTCTTCACTGTACTCTGTGCCACCGATTTTGGTGTCATCCACGAAGTTATTAACCTTGCCTTCTGTATTCTCATCAAAATCATCTATATAAATGTCAAACAAAATCAGACCTAATCCCAATCCCTGCGGAACATCACTGGTCGTTACTGAACACCAGGCCTCCAGTCCAAAAAACAAGTCTCCACCGCCATAGCCTGTCTTTTGACATTAAGCAATTTTTTTATAAAACTGGCAAGCTCACCCTAGACCCCATGTAAACTAACTTTAATAACTAGTCTACCTTGTCGAACCTTGTCAAGGGCTTTGCGAAAGTTCAAGTAAACAATATTTACTGCTCTGTCCTCATCGATCATCTTGGTTACTTCATCAAAATCTCAGTCAAATGTGTGAGACACGATTTCCCTTGCATAAAACTATGCTGATTATCATAATTATTCCTTGCCTCTCCAAATGCTATCTTACAGAATCATCTCAAGCAACTTATCCACCACCAAAGTCAGACTCCTATGCCTATAGTTCACAGACTTCTCCTTACGTCCCTTAAACGAAGGCACAACATTAGCCATTCTTCAGTCATCTGGAACCTCACCTGTAGGTATAGATGATACAATATTTGTGCCATCATCCCCACATTTTCTCTTTTACTTTCCACAACACAATGGGATGCAGTAGACAGGTCGTAAGATTTAGATTCATCGAGTAATATAGCATGCAAAAAGGCCTTTTTCCCAAACTAGTCCATGCTGGACATGGTGTCCATTAAGCTAGTTCTAACTGCTGGATTTGGTCCACTTCTCTCTCAACCCTTCCCATCCATGTACATGTCCAAATTTTTTTAAAAATGCTGCTATTGTACCAGCCTCAACCACTTTCTCCAGCATCCCATTCCATACATGCACCACTCTGTGCATGAAGAAGTTACCCCTCAGGTCCTTCTTAAATCTTTCCCCTTTCGACTTAAACCTATGGCCTCGTGTTTTCAATTCCACATCCCTGGGATAAAGCCGATATGCATTCATCCTGTCTTTGCCCCTCATGATTTTAGACACTTCAATAAAGTCACTGAGGAATGGTCACCGGATCCGAAACGTTAACTCTGTTTTCTCCTTCACAGATGCTGCCAGACCTGCTGAGCTTTTCCAGCAACTTTGTTTTTGTTCCTGATTTACAGCATCCGCAGTTTTCTTTTTCAATAAAGTCACTCCCTCATTCTCCTACGTTCCCAGGAATAAAATCCTACCCTGACCAAGCTGTCCCTACAATTCGAGCCTACTAGTCCTGGTAACATCCTAGTAAATCTTCTTTGCACACTTTCCAGTTTAACTATGTCCTTCCTGTTACAGGGTGACCAAAACCGTACACAGTATTCCAGTGCAGTCTCACCAATGACTTATACACCAAAAACATAATGACCCAACACCGATACTCAATGCCTCAACCGATGAAGGCCAGCATGATAAATGCCTCCTCCTCCACTCTTGTTACTTCTGACACCACTTTCAATGAACTATGTACTTGTTCTCCGAGGTCCCTCTGTTCCGCAACAATCCTCAGGACCTTACCATTTACTGTATAAGTCCTACATAGGTTTGACGTTCCAAAATGCAACGCCTCACACTTATCTGTATTGAGTTGCATTTGCCAACCCTCAGCCTACTGCTCCAACTGATAGAGGTCCCTTTGTAATTTCTGATTATCTTCCCGTCTCAATACCTCCTAATTTTGTGTCTTCCACAAACTTAGTGATCACGCCTTGTCTTTTCACATCCAGATCATTTGCATAAATAACAAATAACAAAGGTCCCAGCACTGACCCCTGTGGCACACCACAGGCTTCCAGTCTGAGAAGTAACCTTCAACCATTACCCTCTGCTTCCTACCATTGAACTAGTTTCGAATAAACTCACTAGCTCTCCCTGGATCCCATGCGACCTAAACTGCATGACTAGACTGCGTGCAGGACCTTGTTAAAAGCCTTAGTAAAGTCCGTGTACATGACATCACTGCCGTGGCCTCATCGATGCTCTTGGTTTCCTCTCAGAAAAAGACTGAAAGATTTGTCAGACGTGACCTCCCGTGCACAAACACATCCTGCCAATCCCTAATCAGACCTTGACTATCCAAATGTTGTTTGATCCTGTCCCTCAGTATCCTCTCCAATAACCTGCCTACCACTGCTGTCAGGCTCACTGGCCTGTAGTTCCCTGGCATGTCTTTTCTACATGTCTTTAAACAAATGGAAAAACATTAGCCACCGTCCAGTCTCCTGGAACTTCACCAGTGGCTAAAGCTGAAGAAAAATCTCTACAGGGGCCTCTGCAATTTCTTCCCTAGCCTCCCACAATGTCCGAGGATGGATTTGATCAGGCCCGGGGATTTATCCACTTTAATACGCTTTAAGGCTGCAAACACCACCTCTCTGGGAATACGTATGTGGTCCAAAACATCCCCGCTTGTCTCCCTGATTTCCGTAGCATCCATGATTCTCTCCTCACTAAACACTGAGGAGAAATATTTATTTAAAAATCTTTCCCTATCTTCTGTGCCACAGGATATCCATCTTTATATTTTAGAAGACGTCCATGTGAACTGTTTTGAAAATACTATTTCTTTCCCTGAATTCTCCAACATCCACTTCTTTCTAAACCGTAAAAACTGATGCAAAATATTAATATCTCTTTAATATTTCTGTCATCTCCTGAGGTTCAATGCCGAGATGACCTCTTTAATCTTTAAAGAGCCATGCGCGCTCTCTAGTTGCTTTCTTGCTCTTTAAGCACTTGTAATATATCATTACATTATCCGTCAACTTACCTATCAAGGCAATTTCATACCCCCTCCTGCCTTCCTGATCTCCCACTTAAGAATGCCTGTACACTGTTTATACTGTTCAAAAGATTCATTTAAACCCAGTTGTTTGTATCTAATTAATGATTAGCTTTTTTTTTATATTCTTGGCTAAAAGCTGAATATCCTTTTCATCCATTGTTGTCTAATTTTACCAGCCTTACCTTTCACTCTAACAAGAACATAATGATTCTGAACTCGTTACTACACTTCTGAAAGCTTCCCACTTATCAGACGACCCTTTATCTGCAGTCTACTCCATTCAACTTTTGAAAGTTTTTGTCGCGTACTATTAAAATTGGCCTTACTCCATTTAATTATTTTTTTCTGGAAGGCTTATCGTTTTCCATAACGGTTTTAAGACTGACAGAATTATTATCACCAGACCCTAAGTATTCCTGTACAGTCACTTCGGTCACTTACTGTGGCTTATTACCAGAGAGAAGCTCAAGTTTTCTCTTTCTCTTTCGTAGGAACATTGACTTATTGATAAAGAAAATATTCTTGAACACATTTCACAAATTATTCACCATCCAAACCTTTAACACTGTAGCAGTTACAGTCATAGTTTGGAAAATCAAAATCACCGATTCCTACAACCTTCTCACTCTTTCATATATTTGAGATCTCTCTACGTATTTGTTCCTCAATTTCCCGCGACTAATGAGGGACCCATATTACAATCCCACCACATGATCATTCCTTTCTTATTTCTTATTTCAACCCATATATTTTCACTTTACTTTTTATTTTAGAAATATCTTTTCTAGTCGCAGCTGCAATATTTTCCACAATTAAAAAAAGCCACTCCCTCACTTCTTTTGCCTCCCTTTCTATCCTTCCTACAGCTTCGGAAACCGGAAACATTAGTATTGGCAAAATATCTTGCATGGTGTATAATGTAGGAAAATGTGAAATCATTCACTTTAGCAGGAAGGAGAAACAAGAGCCGAATATTCGTTAAATGGTGAATGACAGCTGAATTCTGAGATGTGGACGATAAAGTATGAGTTACAAAGTTAGTATGCAGATATAGCATGTAACCATGGTGTCATACAGCATGGAAACTGACGCAATGGTCCAATTATTCCATCCTGACCATATTCCCAAACTAAAGTAGTCCCATCTTCCTGCATTTGGCCCAGATCACTCCAAACCTTTCGAATTTGTGTACTTACCTAAATCTCTTTTAAACGTTGTAACTGTAACTGTACCTGCACCTACCGTTTCATCTGGCAGTTTTATGTCAAAGGAAAAGAAAAGTTACCCCTCATGTCATTTTTAAAAACTTTCTTCTCTTACCGTAAAAAATGTGCCCCCTAGTTTTGAACTCATCCATCTGAGGGATAAGACCTTTGCTATTCATCTTATCTAAGCCTCTCGTGCTTTTATAAACCTCTTTCAGGTTAGGCCTCGACCTCCTACCTTCCGCTGAATGAAGTCCCGGCCTATCCAGCCTATTTTTACAACCCAAACCCTTCTTTCCCAGTAATATCCATTTTTTCTGAACCCACTCCAGTTTAATAACATCCTTCCTATGAGTCCTCACCAACATCCTTACAACCTTACAACATAACGTCCTAACTCCTGTACTCAAAGAACTGAATAATGAAGACAAGTGTGCATAATGCCTTCTTAACCATTCTGTCCACATGTGAAACAAATTTCAATGGCTAATGTTCCTGAAATCCTGGGTTCTCTGTTCTGTAATAGTACCCAGGGCCCTACTATTAATTGTATAAATCCTGCCCATGTGAAATATTCCATTTTAGATAAAATAAACAAAGTTCAATCTACCACTCCTTAGCCCATTGACCTAATTGAGCAAGATCTCTGTCTAATCCAGAAAGCCAATAGGTTGTACATTTTATTATCACCGGAATTAGACGTCAATGTGAGGATGTTCTGCTTCATTTGTACAGGGAAGTGAAGAGACCAAATCTCAAATACCACGAGCAAGTTTTGGTCGTCTGTACCCTTATTCGAAATGGTTCAGAGAAGGTTTACGAGTTTGAAACCTGAAATAAGTGAGTTTTCTAAGGAGGATACATTGGGCAGGCGAAATGTAATAGGGTTAGGCTAGAACTGCTGACTAAAACAGGAAAGTAATATGCTGCGAGCCAGGATATAGGGTGTGATGACGTAGAATCTCTATGGGTTGAGCTCAGAAACGGCAATGAACAGAAAATGATATTAGTGTTGTATATGGACCCCAAGCTACAGTAATACTGGGGAAGGCTGTAGAATGGAATTTAGAGATACAAGGCATAAAGTTATGGCTGTAATTATGGATGACTTCAATCTACATATAAATTGAGCACATGGTATCAGTAGCAATAAGGTAGAGGAGGAATTCTTAGCGTGTATACGGTACAATTTTACGTTGAAAAAGTAGATGAGTATTGGTTAGTGAGAAGGGAATAATTGACAATAAAGTTGAGCATGGGTCCTTAAGGAAGAGTGACCACAACATGATAGAATTCATCATTAAGATGGAAAGTGATGTCGTTGTTTTTGAGACTAGAGTCCTGTAATTAAATAAAAGAAGTTAGAATGGTATGAGGCGTGAGCCAGTTGTGATAAATTGTGGATCACAATTTAAATGGATGATGAGAGATGGGTAATGGCAAACATTGAAAGAGGACGTGGACAAGCTGTGGCATAACAATAAAATAGAAACATAGTCAAACCATGGCAGAGAAAGAGAAATGAACGGGTATTAAATTTAAGGAGGCAGCATACAAATTGGATAAATAAAACAACAGACCTAAGGATTGGGAACAGTTTAGATTTAGGCAAAGGGAGATAAAGGGATTTAATTAGAGTGAGAAAATAGAATCTGAGAGTACTGTTGCATGGACCACAAAACCAACAGCGTTTTTTAAGTAGACATTCACAGGATGTGGACATAGGTCAGAATTTATTGCACATCCCAGAGTTAACTACATTACAGTGGGGGTGGAGTCACATATAGGCCAGACCGGGTAAGGATGACAGTTTCTTTCCGTAAAGGATATTAGTGAGCCATATGGGTTATTCCCGACAATCAAAGGTTTCATGTTCGTCATTAAACTCTTAACTGAAGATTGATAATCCAAGATTAGTCAATAAGAATGTAGGGTCTCCTCACAATCAAACAGGGAATTTATAATGGCTTGCAAAGTGATGGCAGACCAATTAAATATATCTTAGACTTTCAAAAAGGGGCACACAAATAATGTCCCAAATTTAAGTGGATCACAGAATCTAATCGGAAGGTGGAGTTGAAAGAAATTGGAAAAACTAATGAGATAACAGGCAGATAAATCCCCAGAGATTGATAAATTTCATCTCAGAGTGCCTTAGGAAGTGGGCTTAGAAATAAAAGCTGCGCTAGTGGTTATACTCCAAAATACTCTACAGTCGCAAAGAGTTCTGACGGTTTGGAGGGGGGCTAACATAACCCCAATATTTAAGAAGAGGGTCAGAGAGAAAACACAGAATTTGCATAACATTGTTGGTGGGAAAGAAATGTTCGAGTCCACTATAAAACGGGGGATAACAGAATACTTAGATGATAGTGAAAAAATTAGACAGAGTCAGCCGAGGCTTTTTCTGTGCTGTAGGTCTCTGAGACTGGATGTTGGGCATGAATTCCCTCTCAGCCACTCCCCATCTTTACTTGGAAATATATCACTATTCTTTCAGTGGTGCTGGTTCGAAATCCTGAATTCCTTCCCTAACAGCATTGTGGGTCCACTTACAGCTCATGGAGTGCAGTGGTTCACGAAAGAAGATCACTACCACTAGATGGATTAGCCAGCAATGCCCACAGGAATAAAGGAAAAAAAACATTATCAAGGCCAATTGGGAATGTGGAATTGGAGCCTAAATAGATGAGCTTTGACCTTTTTGAGGCTCGAGGGGCATAATGGGCAACTCTAGATTGTATTTCAAATGTTCTCTTCTCCTTCTATCAAAATGCCTCATATCACCAAAAATGGTGCATTCCCTGGAAATTAAAAGGATGTTAATTGAAGCTGGGTGGGGGTATAAAATAGAGCTAACATACCGAGTAGCTGAAATAGGGTCTCAAACATCCTCCTGACCCCCAGTAATCAGACAAGATTTGTCTTTCTTTGTTCTCCTGTTCATTCAAGAATGTGAATGAGGAACAAGTGTAGGCCACTTAGCCCTTTTGAGCCAGCTCTGAGATTCAACAAGATCACGGCTGATCTGATTTCAACCTCAGTTCTGTGTCTGCGTATCCCGGATTATCTTTCATCATCTTGGTCACCAAGAATCTGTTTGTTTCTGCCTTTAAAAAAAGTTTAACGATCCTTCAACCACTGCCTTTTGACAAAGGGAGTTACTAAGATTCGTAACCCTCTTAGAGAAAAGAAATATTCCTCACCAGTTCAAATGGATTCACCCTTATCTTTAAACAATGACCATCTGTTCTCGAGTCTCCCACAAGAGGGACAATATTTTCAACATCCAAGTGGTCGGCTCCCCTCAACATCTTTCATGTTTCACTTTAGTCTCCTCTTTCTTTTCTCGACTCCAGAGGACCCAGGCGCAGCCTATATACCCTTTCCCGATTAGGCACTCGACTCATTCTAGGTATTAGTCCATTAAATCTTCTTTGGAATGTTTCCAATGTATTAACAATTTCCTATAAGTACGGTGACTAGAACCGAACACAGTACTCCAAATGCAAGTCTCACCAGTACAAAGGGGGATCGCGTGTGTCTGAAGGTGGCCCATCAATTCCCACTTGTTTACAGTAACGCGTTTCAGCAAGCTCAGGTCATTTGCATTTACCCAAGTACAGGCTGACTCAGGTTATGGTCAGACAGTTGTACGGTTTATATTGTTACACAGACAACGTTGTCGTGGTATCACTCAAACCTCCCACTCTGCTGGCCCTGCATAAATAATGACTGGCTCAGTAGGAGTTTGATTTGTCCTGTATTTTTCATCTTCTGTCCTTTCAATGACATTTATGATCCAGGTGGGTTTTTCTAACAATCCAGAAGCTTTCAATCCACTTTTGACTGGTTTAAATTTATTTTCTAGGGAATTGGAAAGGATTTACAGGCAGGCAGCTCAAGTATAAAAATGGATCAACAGCTGCCAGTAACACTGAAGTCTCGAGAACTTTGAACATGAAAGGAAAAAGCATTGTTCACAGTGAAGAGAAACCATACACGCGGTCTGTGTGGACAAGCCTTAAGTCAATCGTCTGGCCTGTCGATACGTAAATGCAGTCAAAACAGGATGACAGCAATGACATCAAGCAGCACTTGCTTTGCAATGTTATAGTGTTGGATCTCAGTTTGAGTTCAGCAAGGGCCACTCATCTCCTGATCTCTTTACATTTTTGGTGCAAACATGGATCAAACAGCTGAATTCCAAATGAGAGTGTGACTTTCCTGTCATCTTAAGGCTCTATTTGACAGAGCATTGTACCAAGGAATCATAGCAGAACTAAAGTCAACGGTATTCAGAGAATATTATTCTCGCTTTGAATGCGCGTTTTTGAAAAGATTGCGTCTTCAGACCTGAGTAGATCGAAACAAGATGAATTTATTCAACTTGTACCACATATATGCGGAAGAGGTCTCCTAGTCTAGCTTGGAGATACTCTACCATTTACAGCTCGAATCAGCATATTGAGATGTTTTCACGTCAGGATGGTTGTTTATAACATTGGCATAAAATAAATTAGATAACAGTCATTTACTGAAAAAAACAGGACGCTGTTAAGTTTATTATAAAGTCCTGAGTCCTTTCATTTCAACAGGTCTTCTATTTCCACGTTATCTTCAGAGTTTCCCATGTCCCCGCTATCAGCTCACAGCATGCAAGCCTTTCTTTACGAGTAATACTGAAATGAGTATTTTTCAGCTAGTAACTGCTGACCTTTCACTGTTATAGAGATGCATTTAAACTACCTGAAATGAAATAACTGTCATTACTTCGTTGCATTTGACTATTAGCCCTATGCTGTACTGTTCGTCCAAGCTTATCGCCCACTTGTTCTGTCTTTTAATGTTCCACTCCCTTCCTTTTATATTTCCCTTGTACACTCTTCTACCCTCCTTGCCCGACTTCACCCTAGTTGGATAATACTGAATACAGAGGAAGGAGCTAGCGATTGTTTGAGGCCAGCCATCTCAGCTTCAGATATTCCTCAGCATCAGTTTCTGGTCCCAAGCACCTTCAGCTGTTTCATCAATGTCCTTCCCTGCGTCATAAGGTCAGAAGTGGATATGTTTGTCAATGATTATACAATGTTTAGCACCATTTGTGACTCAGCTACTGTAGTGGTAGATATTTAGGTGCAGTGTCCCTGGACAACATTGAAATTAGCCTGCTACGTGACAAAGAACATTTGCACCAAGTCCCAACAACCAATGACCAAATCTGAGAAATGAAAATCTAACCATAACTCATTGACATTCAATGGTTTTATGTTCACTGAATTGCCCACTATCATCATCCTGGGGTGCTAGTAGTGATGAGAAACTGAACTGGGCGTGATATTTAAATATTGCGCCTACAAAAGGAGATCAGAGGGAAAAGATTCCATAGTGATTAGTTCAACTCATGACTCCCCAAAGCCTGTGCATCATTAAGAATGCCTGTCATTAAGAACACTGCCAATTTGCTTGGATGGATGCAGCTCCAATGACACCAAGAAATCTGACACCACCTAAGGCAATGCAGTCCACTTAACTGTGCCCCATTCAGTACTTTCAGCATTTACTCCCTTCATTACTGAGGTACAGTGGCAGCAGAGTGCACTATCTACTAAATGCTCGGCAGTTACTCACACACTCTCCCTTGCCAGCACTTTCCAAGCCTGCAAGCTCTTACTACCCTGATGGACAAGAGCAGATAATGCATCAAAACAACACCTTCTGCAAGTTCTCCTCCGGGGTCCATACCATCCTGACATGGAGCAGTATCAATAATGATCTCATTGAGTGGTGCAGTGAACGTGACGGGCCAAAAAGCCTGTTACTGCCCTGGATCTTCTATCATTTTTTTTTAAGTTGACTAACGCAATGAACAGACTTGTGCTCCGTCTTCCAGCTGTTCTCTGAACTGGTGTTAGCTAAAGCTCTAGCATCAACTTCCTGATCTTCTAGTCCAGCCTGTGGTCGAGAACAGAAAGTATCCCAAAACCATCTTCACCACGTGATTGTCCTGTCCAATCACCTTCGGAAATTTGTGAATGTCCACTCCAAGGTGTCTTTGTTCCTCTACACCACTCAGCATCCCCACTTCCATTGTTCACTCTCCCTGAATTCATTATGAATCTCTTTGGATTGAATTCCATTCATTTTTGTTTCCACCTGATTGATCTATCCCTGCAGTCCCAGGCTTTGTTCCTCGTGGTTAACTACATCACGCATTGTTGCATGTCGTCTGCAAACTTCTAAATTATGGCCCATACAACTCGGTTTTAATCATTGATCTACATCAGACAACAATGGAACTCCACTGGAAAAATCAGAAACAAATAAAAAACAGAAATTGCTGGAAAATCTCAACAGAATTGGCAGCACCTGTGGAGAGAAATCAAAGATAACATTTCAAGTCGAGTGACCCTCAGAACTCCACTGGAAAGTCATCCAGATATGGTTCATTCCTGGTTGGGATTAACAGCAAAATCTAACCTCTACTGTCATATGTGAATTTGCTGATGTCTCCGGAGGTTGTTTTCCTGAGTTGTCTGTTCCCACACATGGCATTCCTGATTGGCAACTCCCCAGTGGCACTGAGTAAGTGAGTTTCCACCTCAGTGGGTAACTGAATCCTTCCCTCTGTCCCTAAGGTTCCCTGGTTTATCTGTAATGCGGGTGTCCTTGTCTCTATTTTGATTGGGCAATCAGGTGAATTCAAGTCCACGCAGGATCAAGGCCTGTTCTTCCCTGCTGTGAATGTGTTTTCATTCTTTCTTGTTCTCCCACGGGATGTGGGGAACACTGGTCAGGACAGCACTTGTTGTTCATCCCAAATTCACCTTGAACTGATGTCAGAGGACAGTTTGGTGTCAATCATGTTGTTGTGGGCTTGGAGTCACTTGTATGCCAGACCAGGTAAGGACCTTTCTCCCAAGGGGACATGAATGACTGGGATTTCAGGTAATTGAAGTCATGGTTTTGTTCGTGAAATCAGATTTATATTCCAAACTTTATTCCCTGAGTGTAAACTCCAGCAGCTGACATGGTCAGTCACTTGGGATTACTAGGAGATATATCACTACTACACTGCTATCTCCCCGCTGTATTGCTTCATTGTAGAGAATACGGTTGATATGTTCCCAGAGTGACAGAGAAGAAGGCCATTCGGACTATCATGCCAGTGTTAGTTCCATTTAAGAAAGGACTGAGTGAAGGGGAAAAGTATCAGCTGGCGTGTTTTTGTAACATTTACGGTGTGTGTCCATGCTGGAATAAATGCGGTTTATTGCTGATCAAATTGTTGACTGGGAGCAAGAAGCTGATGCAGAGACAATGTGTGCAAAGCTAGCTTAAACACTACTACTCAGATGACAAACATCAGTTTGTTGTGTAAATAGCAGGGATAGTTTCAATCCATGACCTCTGGATTATGGGCCCAGCATACTCCCGACGTGCCACTATGCTATTATCTATCATGCAACCCACAACTGAAATAGATTCTTGCTTTTGAATAGGAGCGCACTTGGTGGCACGCCTTTCTGCTTGTACAATTCCAACGTGTCACGCCAACCAGAATGTGACAGACAGAAACACACACACACACACACAACACAAACAATAACGTATCATAAACATACACACAATATCAGAAGAAGGGGTTGAGCAGTCCAGCAACTCATTCAGATGAACAGACTCATGATTTTTCTGAACTTTCGGTGAAGACTAATCTAGCAGTTACATTCCTCATTCTAAAAAATTCTGAAGATGTGTCTGTGAACCGGAAACATGAACTCTGCTTTCGCTCCACAGATGCTATCAGACTTACTGAGTTTCTCCAGAAATTTCTGTTTTTGTTACATTCCTAATTTTTGTTTGTCTGTGGATGATAACATTCCCCGAATCATGTACATTGACATTTAAATTCATCTGAAGGCTGTCATTCGCCATTCTGTCTTTATCATTCTGTTCTCACCCTTCTGTCTTGCAAAATCACAAAATCCTTTCTCTATGGCTACAAGCACATGAAAATTTGCCTGGTTCTGATGAAAAGGTCGTGAATACACAATAGGAATTCTGTTTTAAAAGGCACACAGACAAACATACAATCAACGAATTTAACAGGCGGGGGCAATCTGTCGGGTGACAGAGGAGTAATCTCTAATTTGATTGATAATTGAGATATTTCCCCGGGACAGATCATGATCCAACAAAAGAAGCTAATCTTTTTTAAACAAATTCCATGCTGACTAACATTGCTCTGTCCAGCCTGATGCCCCAATAATCCCTGCTCCATGTCAATAAAAGCAGCTCCAAGTGAGGTTGGAGCTCACAGTCTTGGCATTTCACGTGCCTCTGTACTGTCACAGAAGGACCGTGCACTTGCCGATTGTGTCACTAGAGCCACAGAGATAGTAGGAACTCCCGATGCTGGAGAATCTGAGATACCAAGATGTAGGGTTGGATGCACACAGCAGGCCAAGCAGCACCAGAGGAGCAGGAAAGCTAACGTTTCCGGCCTGGACCCTTCTTCAGAAATGGGGGAAGGGAAGGGGACTCTGAAATAAATAGAGAGAGAGGGGAGGTGGATGGAAGGTGGCTAAAGGAGCAGATAGGTGGAGAGGAGATGGACAGGTCAAGGAGGCGGGGAGGAAGCCAGTCAAGGTGAGTGTACGTGGGGAGTTAGGATGAGGGTTGGTCAGACAAGGAAAGACGGATAGGTCAAGGAGGCGGGTATGAGACTGGTAGGTAGGAGGTGGGTGTGTAGGGGTTGACCACTGAGGTGAGACGAGCGGATATCTGGGAGAAAAGACGGACGGGTCAAGGAGTTGGGAACGAGCTGGGTTAGTTTTGGGATGCAGTAGGGGGAGGGGAGATTTTGAAGCTTGTGAAGGCCACATTGATATCACTGGGCTGCAGGATTACCAAGCGAATTATGAGGTGCTGTTCCTGCCACCTTTGGGTGCCATCGTTGTGGCATTGGAGGAGGCCCAGTATGGACATTTCGTAAAAGGAGTGGGAGGGGAAATCGAAGTGGTTCGTGACTGGAAGGTGCAGTCATTTGTCGCGAACTGACCGTAGGTGTTCCACAAAGAGGTCTCGAAGCCTTCGCTTGGTTTCCCCGATGTGGAGGAGGCCACATCGGGAACAGCAGATACAATATAACACATTAGCAGATGTGCAGGTGAACATCTGTTTAATGTGGAAACTTTTCTTGAGGCCTGGATTGGGTGTGAGGGGGAGGTGTAGGGGCAGGTGTAGCTCTTCCTGCGGTTGCAGGGAGAAGTACCAGGGGTGGTGGGGCTCGTGGAGAGTGTGGAGCGGACAAGGGCTTCACTGAGAGAGTGGTCCCTCTGAAAGGCAGATAAGGGTGGGGAGGAAGAAATGTCCTTGGTAGTGGGGTCAGATTGCAGGTGGTGGAAGCGACAGAGGATGATGCATTGAATCCGGAGGTTGGTGGGGTGGTATGTGGTCCTTGACCTGTCTGTCTCCTCTCCACCTATCTGCTACTTCATCCATCTTCTTTCCGCCTCCCCCACTCTCCCTATTTATTTCAGAACCCCCTTCCCCTCTCGCATTTGTGAAGAAGGGTCTAAGCCCGAAACATCAGCTTTCCTGCTCCTCTGAGCTCTACACTTTGTTATCTCAGATTCTCTGGTATCAGCAGTTCCTACTATCTCTGAGTCAGTTTTAACTGGAACCACAGAGTAGCTCTGCGCGTTCAGTGCCACCCCGATTTCCGGTTGTATCTTCATGGCTGGGGCACTGAGTTTCTTTGGTTCTGGGCCTAGGAACTGGGGTTCTATGATCGTCTGCAGTAGTGGTTACTTCCTAGTGTGTGGGAACTGATGAAGTAACCGACATAAAACTGAATTGTTATTGAAAAGCACATTTCAACAATAGCTTGCACTATCCCCCGAGTCCTTGATGTTTTGTAGAAAACTGTTAATCTTAGCCTTCAACATACTGAATCATGGAATCTAAATTGCCCCTGGGAAGCATCGAAGTTAAAAGTTCAGCTCACACGGAGTCCCCGCATCTCAGTACACTGTTTAGCAAGAATTCCTGTTGTGTAACTGGCACAGCTCTTAACATACATTCTGCAACTCTACTCATTACCTTGGAGAACCATGTATTGCTCTGTTTCACTGCTACTCTGTATTGTAGTTGTCGGGTTTTTTTTCGAATCCAAGTCATGTCAGTGGGTGCTTGTCGCCTTTTTTAGGCCTTGTGATAGGTACTACAGAAATGCAGCAAAATATCAAACATTTTTGTGAAAATATTCCCGAGCTGATTATTTTCTTCCCTCAAACACTCGCTATTTTGCGTATCTACGTTTGATGTATCAGAATTCAAGCCCAGTTCTTGAAGATTTCTCTCTCTTCCACAATCACCAAACCTCCTTGACGTTCTTTCACTTCGCTGAGGCACTGCGCAATCTAACATTCATTTTTACATTGACACCATTCAGTCTGTCCTTCTACTTCGACTGTCGCTGAATGAATGTGCTCCAGACTTACCATCGGGACCTTCAAACCAGTCGATCCAATGACATCCTGCGTTTGTGAGTCCAAACAACATGGAGCAGCTTTTCCCTGACATGCACCAGTAATTACTGGAGTATCAGACTCAGGAAAAGTACACAGCACAGCATTGATCAAAAGAGACTTCGATGAAACAAACCTTTTTCGGTGACTTTCTGCGTAGTTTACTCCATTTGTTCATTCAGCTGTAGCTAGTGTATTATGTGCAGTTCTGTAATTCACATTGTAGCAGGGATATGATAGCACGAGAAACGATGCAGAACAGGTTTACCCGAATATGTTCTGGGCTGAAGACATTTAGTTACGAAGAGAGATTGAACAATCTTGGTTTGTTTCCCTTAGAGCAGGGGAGATTTACAGGAGGCAAGATTGAGATGTACTAAATAAGGTGGGATATTGATAGGGTAGACTTAAAGAAACGTTTCCTCATGATGGAGGAATAAATCAAGAGGGGGCCATAGATTTATAGCAAGACGGAGAAAGGTTTCAGTAAATGTACGAAAAACCTTTTTCAGCCAGTGGGTGTTTGGAATCTGGAAACCAGCGCCAGTAAGTGCCACTAGAGGCAGATATCCTAATAACTTTAAGAAACATTCAGAGGTAAATTTGTGATGATAAGCTGTGGGCCAAGCGATGGAAAATAGAATTAGGGCAGTAAAGCAGTTTTATTTGCCCAGTGCATGATCAGGTGTCTCAAGGGGGTGGGGGTGGGGCGTTCACAGCGAGCCATCCTTGGTAGTGTATTGATTAGTATCCCTGCCTCTCTCGCCCAAGACTGGGGTTCAATTCCTTGCTGGCGACGTGATAATCATTCTTGATTCAAACTTGGGTGATGTCTATGTGGAATTTGTACCTTCTCCCCTGGTCTCCGTTGAGGTTTCTTCTCAAAGGCGAAACAGTCGTGGGAAATTGCCCATCTTGTGCAGCGATGTGCAGACCAGATAGTTCAGCCGTGGTAAATGCAAGTTTACAGAAAGCCGTTCTCGGTTCTGAGGAACAGTCACCGGACCCGAAACGTTAACTCTGATGCTTTCTTTACATATGCTGCCGGAACAGCTGAGCTTTTCCAGCAACTTGTTTTTCTTCGACGGTCGGGGCAGCATCAATGGGCCGAATGGTGTCTGTCTATACGGTCGGTTTTCTGTGATCTCTGACTCTATGCATTTTTGTCTCATTTTGGATTTTGAAATTGTCTTCAACAAAATGTGCGGCTCGTTAACATCGGTTCAGAAGAGAGGTGTTATCAATAAGACTTCTTGGAACAACACTGTGCACTGTCCTCGAGTGTGAAAATCAATTCCACACAGACAATTTTGCATCCACACTGTCACAGGGCTTTTCATTCCGTGACATTACCCACACTATGCCAAAGTCATCATTGTTTCTACTTTAAAGAACACAGCTATTTACTTACATCTCTCAAAGAAGAGTGAAATTACCGTCAGTGCATCTCACTAATCGGATACAAAATTGCAGCAAGAGACAACGCGTTTTCGTTGGTGGGTGTATTTGTCACTGATCATCTGTTTCCTGTGTTGCTTCACATGGATAGGTGCGAGGTCGCTTTGCATAGACTTTGGAGCAGGAAGAGGCCAGTTCGTCTTTCCTGCCTGCTCCACTACTCAATATGATCATTGGGTTCACCCAACTCAATACTCTGCTTCACTTTTCACCACAGATCCTTTTGTCCCTTGAACCCGAAGAACCATGACTAACTCCTTCTTATAAAACTGATCAATGTTTTAGCTTCAACCGTTTTGTGTACCACAAAATTCTTGAGTCTCATTGCTTTCTGGTGATGATATTCCCCTCACCTCAGACTTCAACGGATTGCAACTTATACTCATACTGTGATCTCTGGTTATGGACTCTCCGGTGATCAGGAACACATATCGAAATTATCGTCCTATACAATCTCATTCGCATTGCAAGAAAGGGAATTGCTGTTTCGGCTCTCACGACTGAATCGGTTTACCAAATATCTTGCTCAGCTCTCTGCTTCCAGTAAACACTTCAGTCAGGAACAAATCTATCAAATGCTTTGCATTGTGATAAGGACTGAGGCTGCAACCTTGCAGAAGTCACGTCTTTCCGCTCTCACGATCTCCCCAAGAGCTCATAAAAGTGGGATGGACGGATTTGTTTTCTCCGAGACTCATTCATTTGGCGACAACTTTCTAACTGCTCAATGAGTTTAATATAATTCTTTTCGAACAGTAGAACCTCTTGAATGTGACATGCATGCAGCAAATAGAATACTACGAAACAGATAAACAGCCCTTCCCAGAATTTACACTACGCTGTGTCAGCGATATTGGATAGATCATCGAGCTAAAACATCATCCGTGTTTCTCTCTCCTCAGATGATCCTTCTCTTGCTGCAAAATTATGCTTTTCGGTTGATAATTGAGGTATTTCCAGCGGATCATTATCCAAATCGAGAGACAGGTCTTGTCCAAGAAATTTTGTTTTGCTCAACGAAATTTTCCCACAGCCTGATGCACCAAAAATCTCTGTTCCACATCAATAAAAGCTGCCCCGGGTGAGTTTAGAGCTCACAGGCTCGGCATTTCACGCGCTTCTATACAGTCAAAGAAGAATTGCCCACTCACGGATTGTGCCTTTTATTCCTTGTGACACATGCTACAGAAATGTAGCAAAATATCAAACATTTTTGTGAAAATATTCTCCGAGGTGATGATTTTTCCCCTTCAAACCCTCGCTGTTGCACATATCTGCGTTTGTTGTATCAGAATTCAAACACAGCTCTCGGAGATTTCTCTGCGTTCCACAATTATCAACCATCATTTACCTTCCTCAGTTCACTTCACCGAGGCACTGCGCAATCTAACACTTATTTTGACATTGATACCGTTCAGTCTGTCATGCTACGGTCACTGTCACTTAGTGAACGTGCTCCAGACTTATCGACGAAACCTTGAAACCAGTCGATCCACTTAGATACTACGTTTGAGAGACCAAACATCATGTAATCGCTTTTTCCTGGCATGCACTAGTGATTATTGGAGCATCAGACTCAGGAAAAGGACAAAGGACAGCATTGATCAAAAGAGACTTCGATGGAAAGGCCATTTTATGTGGTTTTCTGCTTCATTTAATTCGTTTGTTCATTCGGCTATTGCTAGAGTATTGTGTGCAGTTCTGCAATTCACATTACAGCAGGGATATCATAGCTCGAGAAAAGATGGAGAACAGATTTACCAGGATATTGTTTGGCCTGAAGAGTCTGACTTATGAAGACAGATTGAACAGACTGTGGTTGTTTTCCATAGAACAGGGGAGATATACAAAATAATGAGTGATTTGATATCGGTAGACTCATGTTAAACTCTTCCACTTGATGGAGGGACCGAACACCAGGGGCCATAGATTTAATATAAGAGGAAGGAAGTTTTGAGTAAATGTGCGGAAAAACGCTTTAAACCAGTGGGTGTTTGGAATCTGGAAGCCACTGCTTGGCAGTGTCCGAGAAACAGGTAAACTGATGACTTTAAGAAACATTCAGATGTGAATTTTTGATGCTAAGGCATTGACGGCGATTGCCTGAGCAATAGAAATAGAATTTGGATACTTCAGCGATTGTATTTGATTGGTGCACAGGTAAAGGGTATAAGGGGGGCGGAGGGGTCAGGGGGATGAGTTTGACTTCCTCAGTAGTATAGTGGCTAGTTTCCCTGCATGCCCGCAGGAGGTCAGAGTTCAATTCCCCGCCGGGGACAGTCAAAGTCTTTTTGCGGCCTTTCAGCAAAAAGGACCCAGCTTCAGCTGATATCTGCGTGGAATTTGCACGTTCGCACATTCTCACTTTCTCACCACGTCTGCTTCTGAGTGCTTCCGTTTCTTTCCACGGTCTAAGCTTATGTCGACTAGGTGAATTGAACACATATAACATAGAATAGTACAGCATAGGCCCTTCGGCCCACGATGTTGTGCCGACCTATTATCTAACTCTAAGATCATGCTACCCTGCATACTCTATATTTTACAATCATACATGTGCCTATCCAAGACACGCTTAAATGTTCCTCATGTATCTGACTCGACTATCACCGCCAACAGCGCATTTCACGCACCCACCACGCTATGTGTAAAGAACCTACCTCTGACATCTCCACTATACCTTCCTCCAATCACCTGAAAATTATGCCCCCTCGTATTACTCATTTCCGTTCTGGGAAAAGGTCTCTGGATATACATTCTGTCTATGCCCCTCATCATCTTATATACCTCTATTAAGTCACATCTCATCCATCTTCGCTCCAATGAGAAAAGCCCTAGTTCTCTCAGCCTTTCCTCATAAGATCTGGCCTCCAGTCCAGGCAGCATTCTGGTAAATCTCCTATGCATTCGCTCTAAAGCTTCCACATGCTTCCTATAATGAGGCGATCAGAAGCGAACACAATATTCCAAATGTGGTCTAACCAGTGTTTTAAGGAACTGAAGCATAACCTTGTGGCTCTGAAACCCAATTCTCCAGTCAATGGAAGCCAATGCACAATACACCTTCTTAACAACCCTATCATCTTGGGTAGCAATTTTGAGGGGTTTATCGATGTGGACCCCAAGATACCTCTGTTCCTTCACACTGCCAAGATTCCTGCCATTAACCCTGTGTTCTGCATTTAAATTCGACCTTCCAAAATGAATCACTTCACACTCTTCCAGGTTGAATTCCATCTGCCACTTCTTAGCCCAGCTTTGCATCCTGTCAATGTCCCGTTGCAACCTCCAACAGCCCTCCACACTATCCATCATGCCACCAACATTCGTATCATCGTCAAACTTACGAACCCACCCTTCCACTTTCTCATCCAAGTCATTTATAAAGATCACAACGATTGGCGTTCCCAGAACAGATTCTTTCAAAACACCACTGATCACCGAGCTCCAGGCTGAATATTTTCCATCTATTACAACCCTCTGTCTTCTATTGGACAGCCAATGCTGTATCCAGACAGCCAAATTTCCATGAATCCCATGTGTCCTAACTTTCTAAATGAGCCCACCTTGGGGAACCTAAACAAATGCTTATTGAAAGTCCATATGCACCACATCCATTGCTCGATCTTCATCAACGTAATTTTCCACATTCTCAAAGAATTCAGTCAGGCTTGTGAGGCATGATCTGCCCCTCAAAATGCCACATTGATTATTTCTAATCAAATTGTGCTTCTCCAAATAATCATAAGTACTATCTTTCAGAATCCTCTCCAATAATTTTCCCACGACAGAATGACTGACTGGTCTGTAATTCCCAGGATTAGCCCTATTCTTTTTCTTGAACAAGGCAATAACATTTCCTACCTTCCAATCATCTCGTATTACTCCAGTGTACAGTGAGGACGCGGAAATCATTGCCAAAGGTGAAGTATTCTCTTCCCTCACTTTCCGTAGACACCTTGGATACATCCCACCTGGACCAGAGGACTTATCTATCCTCATGTTTTTCAAAATTTGTAGCATACCCCTCCTTCCTAACATCAACCTGTTCGAGCATATCTGCCTTTTTCATGCTATTCTCACAAATGACAAGGTCCCTCTCACTGGTGAATACTGAAGAAAATTATTCATTAAGGACCTCCCCTACCTCATCCGACTCTGCGCACAAGTTCCGTCCACTATCCCTGATAGTCACTACCGTTACTCTGACCATCTTCTTGTTCCTCACGTAAGTATAGAATGTTTGGGATTTTCCGAAATCCCACCTGCCAAACCCCTCTTCTCTCTCTCCTAAGTCCATTCTTCAGTTCCTTCCTGCCCACCTTGTCGACCTCTAGAGCCCTGTCCGATCCTTGTTTCCTTAACCTTAATCAAGCGTCATTCTTCGTCTTGACTAGATGTTCCACGTGTCTTGTCAACCAAGGCTCCTTCATCTTACCATCCTTTCCTTGCCTCAGTGGGACAAACCTATTCTGTACTCACAGAAAGTGCTCCCTAAACAACCTCCACATTTTTGTCTTGCATTTGTCTAAGAACATCTATTCCCAAATTCTTCTCCGAAGTCCTTGCCTGACAGCATTGTAATCCTCCCTCCCCCAAACATGAAATAACATACCTGGGCTCATTGAGGAGTTGCACCCAGGAAATCTCGCATATTAACACTGCATAGTACCCTAAGCAAGGGTCCTACCACTAATCGAACAAACCTTTCCTGTTTTTGACTTCATATAATTCAGATCATTGCTATGGGAAATTGCCCCGTTGTGTGCGTGGATGTGTAGGCCAGGTTGGTAATCCACGTTAAACGCGGGTTTATGAGGATTGTCGGGTGTAACTAATTTATACTTGGCTCTGGACGAGAATGGTCACAGTTTCATATCGGGCACTGGGGTATAACGTTCACTCTTTTATGTTGGGCTCTGCGAGAGAATGTCCACTGTTTTATATCGGACTCTGTGGGAGAATGTTCACTGGTTTATATTGGGCTGTGGGGGAGAGTGGTCACGGTCTAACATCAGGCACTGGGGCCGAATGTTCACTTTTGCACATCGGGCTCTGGGGAGATTAGTCACCGGCTTATATCGCTCCCCATTCTACTTCTCCTATACCTTCACGGGTGTGATATGCGCTGCAAAAAATACCTGCAGCCCTTCAATCGAAACAAAAATGAATGGCAAGGTGAATGCATCTTTTAGACTCGGTGACCAAAAAATGCTTTGTGTCTGTGAGAATGTGTATTCCAATAAAGAACATACGGGCTCTATGACATTTCTGGGATTTACATTTTCACTTTGGAATATGAATCGGTCCCTTGTTCAAACCAAAATAACTTTCCAGTGTAAGTGTAACATGATCAGCACCGGACTGCAGGGAAAATTCACAAAAGCCGAGTGAGCCGCGCAAGAGATGATACCATGCAACGTACTTACAGTTATTAAGCCTGTGATGCAAAACAAGTGGCAGCTTTCTGCTGGCAGCGGAGGATTGGAGAGTGCTGGGTCAAATCCGACTGCTTGTCCCTGTCTCACTCCCTGTGGAGCAGGGGAAGAGAAAATCATTCATGGGTTTAGCTGATTCCAATCTCTTCATAGATTTCTGTGAATTAAATGAAGATACATGTTGAGAATAACTGTATTAAAACCCGTATGTCCGGGGTCTGAGTGGATAACTATGGAGCTGACAAAGTTCTGAAACTATCTCCTGAACAGGGTACAATCCCGATTGACAATCTCCTGTGTTACCGGAAACGTCGATGTTTAGGAAAACACAAGAGGCTGCATGCCTGGGTAATCTCAAAACACCAGTCTTTTTCTCAATATCCGAATGCACTGACCAATTGCAAAAATGAACCTGTTAAAATTAGGTTCTGCAAAAGCCCATAAAGCAGGGAGTCAGCCTCATTGCGCATCTGGAGGCCTTTCAGTTTTCAGAACGTATCACTGGTTTATGTGTGATGCTGACATGCAGTAGAGTTGTGGTGTTAGCACGGACATGAGCAAGAACGGTAACATTCACAGCGTGAACAACCAACAAAAATAATCACTGTCATTGCTTCACTTCAAGGTCCCCGATTAGTGAAGCGGTGAGTTTTACTGGCAAAGAAAATACATTGTCGTCAGGAGGCTACTTCAGTGTCTCCTCTTTTTCTGCTCAATTCACCATGAAGTTCCTTTTTGCTCTTCCACACGCACTTCTGCTTCTCCCTTTCGTGTATTCTCATCCCTTCATTCACAGTTTGGTAGGAATAACAAGGTGACGCTGGATAAACTGTAGCCTTACCGGGGAATGTTGTGGTAGTGGCACAGACATTTTTCCTTTCCTTTCTGTCAGCAGCCTTTTCGAATCGAGAATTGGTCCTTTCTGTGTCTACCACAATATGTGTCTCTATTTGTCTCTCTTTGACTCTGTGTATCCACCTCACCCCCTTTCACACTCTCCGACACTCCATTGTCCACATCCCTCATTTCCCATTTCTGCTCTTTGAAAGGATCACCCTCATTAATTTTTACACCAACAGTAAAGACATCGCTATAATATTATAATTTTGGTGGCATTGTTTTTTTTTCTGGTGGATTCGGAATTATATTTTGAATTCTGAAGATTCACAATCTTTTGAGACAAGAAACGAATTCTTACCTCAGTCATAACAGACAGACACATTATCCAAGGAATGTGAGCCCAGTATTTGACACTTCACTCTCAAAGTGTCTCCGAATTTTAGAGAAGGACACAAACACAGATTCCCATTGCTGGGAGAGATTCTCTATTTCCCAGCAACTTTGCATTTTTCACTCTGTCTCAGATGCGGCCCTTTGGATAAGGTTCCCAACAGAATGTTAGTTTCTGTCCATGCGCAATCTCCCTTTTACACAACCTTCCACATTTTCCATACCTCCCACTCCCACCACACCCCTCCCCTGTCCTGCAAGCGCGTGTTTGACAGGGAGCTGAAAAGCGCGTTCGTGCTGTTCTCCTCCAGCATGGCCTGCCAGTGGAAGATTGTTTACTTCAGCCGCCAATGGAGGGAGCGTGGTCCGGGGGAAGGGAGCTTACAGACCCTCGTGGAAGCAAGGGCTCAGAATGGGAAGAAGCTTTTATTAAAACTCAGTGCTGCTTTAGTGTCAATGGTTCTGAGCTGTTGCCGGTTCATTAGTCTTGGGGTATGATTCCTGTTTCGCGTGGATGGAGTAGATAGGAACATTTCTGCACTTTGCATCGCAGGACGATCATCTATCTCGCTCCATTCTTCACTGGTGAGGTCTGATTTTGATGAGATCGAGTTTAGTCTGATATCTGTGGACAGTTTTTTTTTCTTAAGTTCGTTCACAGGATAAGGGCATCGCTGGAGTGGCAGCATTTATTGCCCTGATTGCAATTAAGACCATAAAACATTGCAGCAGAAATTAGGTCATTCGGCCCATCGGGTCTGCTCCGCCATTCAATCAAGACTGATGTGTTCCTCAAACCCATTCTTCGGCTTTGTCCCCGTAACCCTTGATCCCCTTGATAATCAAGAATCTATCTATCTCAGTCTTAAATGTACTCAGTGACCTGGTCTCCACAGCCTTCTGTGGCAGTGAATTCCATAGTTCACCACTCTCTGGCTGAAGAAGTTTCTCCTTATCTCCGTTCTAAAAGGTTTTCCCCTTACTCTCCTAGTCTCTCCTAACAATGGAAGCATCTTCCCGACGTCCACTCTGTCCAGGATATTCAGCCATTAAGAGTCAACCACATTGCCCTGGGTCTGGAGTAGCATTGTAGGCAGTCACTTTTCCCAAAAAGCCATTGGTGAACTAGATGGGTTTTCCTCACAGCAAGCTTAATTCCAGCTATTTATTGAATTCGAATGCCACTATTCGAACATGGGTCGCCAGAAGAATTAACAGCCCCGCGTTAATACCACTAGGCCATCGCCTCCCCACTACCACAGGAAAGCAAGTTTGAAAGAACCTCTGCCAGTGGAAAACTGCCTTCATCGCTGGTGGTGAAAAGTCCGACATAAGCTCAACTCTCTCAATCTTCAATGTGCTAAGGTCCCAGTCCCCTGTTTACTGATCCTGAGCGGCGGAAACAGTTTCTCACTGTCCGCATCATGAAAAAACTAGCGCAATTAAATCTCCATTTAATCTTCTTTGCTCTGAGCAGAACAATCCAGGCCTCTGGAATCTCTACCCAAAACTGAATTCTCTCGTCCCTGGGTACGATGAAGCCTTAGGATTGCAACGAGATTTTGTGGGGCAAAAACTCAGTAGGCAGGTGGAAACATGGAAAGGGAATGAAATAGAAACCCAGTCTCGAGGTTTGTGAATGCTTCAAAACTTTTTGTGTTCCAAGTGGAAGAAAATAGCTTAATAGACCAATGGAGCGATCCCAGAACCGGAAAAGGGACAAACAGCACCGGCCCAGGAGCAGGGAAAGACAATGAGAGGAAAATGGTCTTGAAACTCTTTGCCGCTTTGAATTACTGGAGCAACATGGAAGTAACTTCACTCTGAGCGAGTCTCAGCTGGTTCAGAGCTGGAAAAAGGGCTTGGGGCACGGCTCGTTTGTCTAGGGGTATGATCCTTGCTTAGGATATGTACCATGTTGACATGCGAGAAGTCCCAGCTTCATCCCCCGGACGAGCCCACGTTTCTAGCTTTGCTGTTGCCATAATGCCCATTAAGCTTTCCGAACAAAAACAACGTCGTTCAATGTGGTCAGGTTGCTAAAGTGGGAATCGGACAGAGGCAACATTACAGTGAACACGGCAAAAGGAAATACTTGTTCAAAGCGAAAACAAGTGTTTCAGGTTGTTCACCCACGCAATCCGACTCTGAATGAATCCTCCAGCTGCATCATTGTTCACTTCTGGGTGCGAAACTTCTGGAATGCGGGAACATGAAGTGATTGGGGACAGCTTTGAACAGATTCACATGAATGGTGTCGTGTGTGAGGAATGTCAGCAATGAAGTTAGATGGGAAAGTTGGGAAACCTCTCCATGGAGAATTGAAAGCTGGTCTGTTTGAAGCTTTGAACAGAGAGTGGTAGGAATTGTAAATCACTGTCTGACAGTACTAAAGACGCAGATTCAATCGACATCAAAGGAAATTCGGTGGCTATGTCACAAGTAACGATGGACAGAGTTACACGGAGAAGTCAAAAGAATAACACCAAAAGAGGCAGTCATTTACTCATTGTGGAGAGCGGCACAGCTCAGGTGGGCTGCATGGCCTCTGCCTGTGTTATGACAAATTCTGTAATTCTGAATGAAATTAGAGCTGGGCCAACAGAATATGGCTAATGAGACAAAGGTTATGTTTACACAGGCGAGATACATCTGCGCAACAGAGTATTTCATAACAACAATGAAATTGTTTGATTTCATTCTTGACGGTACATGCCACACGCCAAATGAAAAGCTGAATACTTACCTAAAAAAGAGAAAGCGGCCAGTAAGCAGAGTGGTGCAGTAGAAGCTTGCTGGACCCATAACCTAAAAGTTGATGGCTCGGAGCCAACTTCTGCAATTCACGACAGGTGCATGTCATCTTGCTCCATGCCTTGCGTAATGATCAGCCGTCTGTTTCAACAATATGAAATACCTCCTTCAGATTAATGCACAGGCCGAGTTGACAAAGGTGAGATTACACACTTGTCAAGGGCAATTATACAAAGCATATGTTGGCACAGCTGCACAACAGGAAAATTACAGAGTGAAGATCTTCTGACCTCATTCTCGAAGGTAAATGCCACACACTAGATGAAAACTTGAGCTGGAAAAAGCCACGCTGCATGGTAGCAGTGTGGCGCAGCTGGACCGTGCTGTGCCCCTAACCCAGCGATTGATCAAAACCATCCTCTGGTATTTGTGAGTTCCATGTTGCCACATCTGTAGAGCCCCGGCCACTGATCCTCTGAAACAGCAGTCTGCTCTGCCCATGCATTTTGACCAGCTTTCTGCTTCCCACCACTCCATTCATCTGAAATAAATATCTCAGAGCGATACGCGGGCCAGGTTAACACAGATGAGGTGATATGCTTGTGTCAAAGGTTTGAATGCTCTTTTTCTGTTCTCTGTCAGTCTGCTACGACCTGATTCGCAAAAGCTGCTCTTTGAGATTGGAATAAACTGGGGATGTTGAAATACTTTAGTTGCAGTGATTTACATGCGCAGGACGCCCTGCAGTAATTGCCCACGCTGCTTCAGATGGTAGCGTCCTCCCAGTGAAATGAAAAGTCGCGATTGACAAGAGTATCAGCATGTCGGAGACAGCATCATGACACAGACACAGTTCACTATTATTAGGACGGATATCACCAATTGTGAGTAACCTCAGAGAGATACAAGGGACTGAGAGTCACTTTGGGCTGGATGGGCTGAACGGCCTCTTACTGCACGGGAATGACGCCGTGGGTTTATGACGTCACTATCCCTGTCTCTGTGACGGAGTTGATGAGGGAGAAACAGTGGCTCAATTTTTACGCTCCCTTCTGCGTTGTAATGTCTGCAACCCCTCTGTGCCATTGGGGATGTCTCTCAGTGAGTGAGTGTTTTACTGGGATTCTCTTAATCTGGGACTGTTGCTTTTCGGGAGGCAGTAAACGAATGGACACCTGCATTGCTAAAGTGTTTCTGCAGGGTTGCTGTGTGCAGACGAATCCTGAACACCAAACAGGCTGCACAGAAAGATCCCATTTTAGCTGCTGAAGGGGTTAATCTCCAGTTTCATCTTCTGTCTTTCCCCGCAGCTCTTCATCCTTCTGTCTGTCTCTGATAAATGTCATTTGACAGAAGTTCCAAATTGCCATTTATAATTTGCTGCACAAGCCTGATGCCACCCCTTCTGCTCATTCCCTCTCGCATTGCTTGAGAGGGAGCGACAGAGCATATACCACATCTTCCAGCACTGCCTGCCCATGGAGGGAAATGGTTCAATCCATCTACCAACAGAGGGAGCCCTGTCCCGACGGAAAAGACAAATAGCACCGTTCTGTGAACAGAGAGACAGAATGAGAAGAAAATGTTCATTGCTGCTTTCAAAGCCCGAAGCAATGGGGACTAGAATTTTTGTCTAATCAACCTGTTCAGAGATGTTATTACACACCTTTGGAGCTGATAGAAGTTGAACTCTAGTCTCCTACATCTGAGGGAGGAACACCACCACTGCCTGAGTGGCACCTGCTTTATTGTTCAGTAGGACTTCACCAAGCTCGGTCGTTGGTTTGCGGTCTAGCTTCAGCTGGCTGTCGGGCGTGCTAGATGTTGCAGGTTTGAATCCTCTATGAGGCCTTATTGCATTTGACGTGTTTTTTTTTAAATCATTGGGAGTGCATGGAGGTGGTTTCCTTATGAAATCGATTTCAGTCAATGGTCCCAAAGGGTCTCTGCTGTCAATATATCACATGTATCCACTTCACATGACGAAGGAGCCATGCTCTGAAAGCTTGTGAGTTTAGATAAACGTGTTGGCCTATAACCTGATGTGGTGTGATTTCTAATTTTACATCACATTCGGAGGAAAAGGAATCAAATTTCAAGCAATGTCTGCCCGTAGTAAACTGGCTTCCTCACTGGTGTTGATAAGAATTATAAAAATGCAAATATGTCTCCTTTAATATTCCTTAAATCCAAGTACTCTGTTTACTGACCCTGGTCAGTGGAAATAATTTCTCACTATCAGGTTAATCAAACTGTCAAACCTCACCTCTATCCGACCCAACATTATAAACAGCGCCAAAACTGTCAGTTGGTAGGTGGGAACATGGACAGGAAGCAATACAGATAACCCAGGTTCCAGCATCGTAAATCTTTCAAATACCTTGTGATCCAGACTCAGAAGAAAGTGAAGGTTAAAATTTCTGATTGAGCAGAACCTGTCAAGACATATTTCCCTGCCTTAAGACGTTGAGACATTGACTCTGATGTTCTCTGAGTCATTATCTGATCTGAGACATTGAAATAATCAGGATGCCTTGAAAAGATCAGGAATTCAAATAGAATCTCAGCTCTGGCACAATCGGATACTTAAGATCAGACAAGAAGTGGAAAGGCTAGAAGGGAGATGGCCCTGGGTTCAGAAAAGTTGGGTTCCTGGTGACACAGATGTCTCTGCAGTGGGTGGAATTAAACTGTTTTCTTGTCTCCACAAAAAATGTCCCAGACTTCATTTTGGAAATGTAAAACCGGCGAAGAACAATTTCTATTCTTGTAAAATCATAATCTCTTTCTGAAATTTCATTTCCCATCCCTACTTACCCCATAGATGGAGGTGATGGGCTACTTTACGGAACGAGGTACAGCCGTTATGCCATTAGAGAGGGAATTCCAGGATTTAGACACTGTGACACGGAAGGAACAGTGATGTATTTCCAACTCAGCATTGTGAGTTACTTGGAGGAGGACATGTGGATGGTAGTTTTCCCGTGTCCCTGTTGTCATTGTCCTTCCAGATGGAAACAATCTGTCACTGGGCTGATTCTGGCAGATTCAGGGTATGCGTTCTCTTTCTAACCAGGAATTCATTTTCATCCAGACAATTTACACAAGAGAAAGAAATTTTCATTTCCTGACTTCGAATTGTGCCCAGGCCTGGGACATGGAAGATCTGAATCCTAACCACCGGAATACTTGATATGCTGACAGTAACCTTTGCGACCCTACTTGTACATGCTCTCGTATAATTTCTTCACATCAGAACCATCTTCGCCAGAAATGTTGCTCTCTGTAAGCTTCAAAACAGTTCATATTTTCTGATGAAGGGTCTAGGCCCGAAACGTCAAGTTTTCCTGCTCCTATGATGCTGCTTGACCTGCTGTGTTCATCCAGCCCCACGCTTGTTATCTTAGTTCATATTGTTGGCCGGGTTTCTATGTGAAGAATGCAGAGCTTCGATAATGTGTTGTTGTTCAGCGGGAATGTAGAGAACAGGTTGATGCTAACAGGGGCCTGTTTGGAGGCACTGAGATGCTGTGAAATGGTGGCACCAATAAAGATGTCATTTAACTCGTCTTATACCAGACGATGGGCTAGAAATGACCAGAAGCTTCTCGCTGAATTTGTTCAGGGTTTTGACTCGAAGAGACCGCAACTTAAAGCATGAAAGTATATTTCACTTAGAGGTCATAAAATACCTGAGGGACTGTGAATAAAACAATGGAAAGTTCCAGCAGAAAGACAGGAGATAGTCAAGCAGGCGCCTAAGGACAAATATGTTTCTTTTGTCAGTGAAACGCACCACCTCACAAAGTTGGACCATTGAAGTGAATCAGTGACGGTGGTTATCTTAGTTGGTTGTTCACATTGTAAATGTTGCCATTGCTGCTCATGTCCTTGTTAACACCACAACTGTGCAGCATGAAGACATTAGCCACGTAGAGGGCCAACGGTGCGATGGATAATCCATCTGTCTACGCATCAGGAGATTGTATGGTCGATTCTGACCTGACTCACACGCAGTTTACAACTTCTTCTCACTCCCAAACACTTTTTCCCCAATGTCCTGAAGCCTAGATGAGGTTTGAATTGGATCTGTCAGAAGTATAATCCCTTCACTGTCTCATCGAGAACATGACAGTAAATGTCTCAGCCAAAGCAAGGGAAGCTGAACTAGCACCGTACGCTGCTCAAGGGCACCTTTTAATTGACCAAATCACTGCAGCACCTGAGAATGGAAAGGTAACAAAACAAATCACTTGGTCTCAGCTTTGAGAATCTATAGGACGGGAATCAGAAGAGAATGAAGAGTGAACTGTGCGACTGAGCAGAGACAATCGAGGCACATTCCACTTCTTTAAGAGGATAGGACATTGACTCTGATGTTTCGGGGACATTCACTGTTCCGAGACATTGAAAGGATTCCCGTCAGAGCTGCTCTGCTTTGCTGTTGTCACTTTCAGGACAATAAATCCCAGTTTACAGCACTTGGCCTGTAGCCTTGTGTGCTCTGACGTTTCAAGTATTCGTCTCAATGATAATTCCACTGTAACGTTTTAATCTTAATCAACACAACACATGGGACTGAAGAGTGAGATGGGGAAGCCTTTCTCGTGACCCCTCGGGGAATTTAACCCCATTTTCATCCACAGAAGGAAACAAACAAGGACACATTCCTCCAAGAGTCACAAAGGCCTTAGGAAAGATCAAGCCCCAGCAAGTAGAATTCCACCCACTTGGTTTAAATTGTCCCATTTCAGACTTCAAAATTAGAGCCTGGTTACATCAAATAAAGGAAGGAAGCCCTCGGCTGCCGCCCTGGGCCCATGTTCCTCCCCCGTCACTCTACAATTTATACGGCCTCATCTTGCTCGTCCAGTCAAGCACTGATCAAGTCAGCTGCTTCCTGTCCTTCCAAATGATCTTCTTGTCGGTCCTGGAAGGACAAACCGAAATGTGGCAGTTCAAGCACGTTTGTGGCCTGCAGAGGATATGACATTGTCATAATTTCATACCATATTTAAAGTGTTCCTTTGGATCTTGGAAGCAACAGGTGTACAAAAATTGCTACAGGTCCCAGTGAAACTTGAATTCACGACTACTGGGTTCCAAGACCAGTGCTCTAACCACTAAGCTACAGAGCCAGCACCAGGTCAGTGGAGCGAAGGTCTTATAAATTAGAAACTACAATGTAATAGATAATTGGAAAGCCTATATGTTGTAAACCAAAACGTAACAAAACCGAGACAGAGCTGAGGGTATCATGTGCAGAAGGTTGGGAGACCGAATCAGACAATGTCCAGGGTGATATAAGCAGAAACCTTTCCTCAGAACGGAAAGGAATGGTCTCCGGACCAAAAACGTTAACTCTGATTTTTATTTCACAGGTGCTACCAGAGCTACTGAGCTTTTCCAGCAACTTTTGTTTTTGTTCCTGATTTACGGCATCTACCATTCTTTCTGTTTTTAGCCAGACATCTTTCCTGGGAGTCTAGTAATTAGACTTCAGTGCCTTCGCTGCCATGGCCTGTTAATTGTTAACCATTGATAGTAATAATATGAAATATTGCCTAATCCTTACAAGCAGAATTATGTCGTCGACCAGTCAGAATTGTTTCACTGCATGTACAGTTCCACATCAGCAATGTCAGCTGTAATTTTCCGACGTGCAATCGGTTTGAAACAAGAGCAGAGGGGACATCAGGAAAAGAGAAGGTCGATGGTGGTTTGTGAGCATTAGCTGTAGTTTTGGTGGAGCCAGTCTCAATGTGGGTGCTGAAGACCGGTTTTCCTGTTTACCCTCAATACACAGATCACTCCAGATCAATCACCCACATTGATTATCCTTTGCGTGTTGTCCTTTACACTTCTCACCTCGGTTCAGTGTTCCGAGTGGGCCCATGCATTTTTAATTTGGCACATTTTACTCCGGAGAATATTACAGCCTCATATTGAGAAAATCAATTGTAGGAACAGAAAGTGGTCATACGTCAAGTGTATTCTGCCATTCGATGAGTTCTTGTCTGATCTGATAATCCTGAACTGCATATGGCTGCCTTTCCCTATAACCTTGATATATTTACTGGTTAAATATCTGCCGATCTCAGCCTTGATATATTAAATGACTCAGCGACAACAATCCTCTGCTGTAAAGAATTCCACCGATTCACGACAGCTGGAGTGAATAAATTCTTCCTCACTGCTGTCTTAAATGTGTGGCCACATTCTGACATGAGGAACTCTGGTCCTAGACTGTCCCAGAAGGGAACAACTTTTCTGTATCTAACCCATTGAATGACCAAAAAAAAAACTCTGTGCATTTCAATAAGGAACAAGTTTGTTTTTGTCATCCTGTGTCTGAACAGACGAAGGCGATGGATGTCAGTGCTTCCTCGCATTTTGTTACATCTTTGTTGTGAAACTCTCACTGACTCTGACATTGTTGCTCTCTTTGCTATTTTTAATGTAAGGAAATCATGCTAATTTGAAAATTTCATACGGGAACATCATCTTCATCCCTTGACTGGAAATCAAACCAAGTAACAGCAGTGAGAGGGCGGAATCCCAAACACTAAAGCACCAAGGAGCGTGCATGCAATGCTTGCAATTTTTCTTGGTGATATTGCTTTTGACTGTTCTTGTTCAGTTGAAAAATAGTAGTCACTGAGTTTGTTTTTGCAGCAAGGAGAGAGGACCTTCAGCCCATTATGTCATTGTCAGTCATTAAACATCTCACTTCTGAGCAGTTTCCAGCCACTTGAACCATAGCGTGGCGTGCTGTGATGTTGAAAGTGCTCATTTAAATACTTATTCAATGTCTTGAGGGCTTCAGTGGAACAAAAACAGCTCTTTCAACCAATGACAGGAAACATTGATGTTTCCAGGAACACAAAATGTACATCTTCCTCCTTGAAGACAGTTCTGAAAGCCAAACTCTTTCTCAGAGAATTTGTCAGTTTTCCTCATATTGCCAGCAGTGTGGGTTTAAATCTCATGCCGTTTGAAGTTACTGCTAATGACTCTCTTTTTCAACCTCTCTGCTCATCTGAGGTGTGGTGCTCTTCAGGTTAAACCACCACGAGTTTTCTCTCTGTAGTAAGAAAGCAGCCCTATGGTTCAGAATGAGTATGGTCTGACTTTACTCTTTAATGTGTGGTTCGGTAGCAGAATTTGTTATAGCCCTGGGACATTCAATGGGCGTTTTATTCTCTCTTACATATAATATATATATATATAAGTTGTCCTTGCAGCAGAAAAATGAAAAGATTACTTGCACTCATAGCAACAAATAAATTCGAGGTCGACTTTGGCGGCGGCTTCACCCAGAATTCTGAGCAGCAATGAATATCGTTTTTTTGCACAAATCAGTGCGCGTGCTCATTATCTTGCCATTCGCCCGCAGTCTGGAGCATGCGCAGCGGAGCGATCCTAAGAAGCAGCGGCTCTTTCAGTCGGCTTCAAAAAGGTAACAATGTGGCAGAATGGAAGAAGCGGTGGAGCGGGCGGTTAGAGGGAGAGGCTTTGTAAAGACTTTGTGGATGCAATAGACCCCATATAAAGAAACTATCTGTCCCTGTTTCACAAAACGTGACAAATCGGGTCTAGGCCCGAAACGTCAAGCTTTTCTGCTCCTATGATGCTGCTTGGCCTGCTGTGTTCATCCAGCTCCACACCTTGTTATCGCAAATCTAGGCTCCCTCGCTAATCACAGGGCCCGCGTAACAGCCGCCATCTTTGTAGGAGGCAAAGGACAGCAGGGCGCATGTGCGGTCATCCTGGGCTGGGGAGAGAATGTTGTGAATGTCCCGACTGGACTGACAGGGATGGAGTTTGTAAAATGTTTTACGCTGAGTGAGGAGGGGATGATTTACACACAACAAACTTCAAATAACAGAAATAATTGTCTCTTCTGAATTGCTGTCCAGGACTGAGTGAGATGGCTATTGTAAACTTGTTTTACACTGTGTTAGAAGAGGATTTACAGATCAGAAACCCAATCCAAATAACATTCCAAGATCTGAGCATGCCACTTCATTCGTTATTCATTCAGTACTGGATATCATTGGCCTTTGAATGTAAGTATTGAGTAAAACAAAGGTAACATAAAATTCCTTCCTTACATCTCCCAGTAACTCTTGCCCAATATATTAAATCTGTGTCCCTAACACTTTTGCTATCCGTTAATGGGGGTAGCTACACTTTATCTACCTTATCTCAACCTGTCATAAAACTGGATACCTTTATCAAATCTCACTTCACTCTCCTTTGCTCTGTGCTGGACAAACTTCAGTTTCTCCAACCTGACTCCAACATTAATATCCCTCGTTTCTTGAACCATTCTGATAAATCTCCTTTTAAATCTCTCTAGAGACCCTCACATCTTTTGTGGTGAGCACCTGTCTGTGCAGACCCAAATGCCCTGTGTTCATTTGGATGATGTTATCACACACGGCCAATTACTCAGTAACATCACCCTGATTGCAAGGTATTTCCTCAACTCTAAGCGGTTCCTCTGACTCCAGTGCTTCTGATATATTTCAAGCTGCAGACTGCGACGTTTGATTTTAAAGTTGAACACAATGAAATTGTTTCAATATTTTTAACCAGTCACCTACATAATTCAGCTTCCAGTTCTGTTCTCAAACTGTGAAAATTTGATATGGCTCTGAGGCTGGTGCAATCCTTTACTGCGGATGTGAATCAATGTCCATTGATTGCTCTGTTTCATCTCTGCTCTCTCTAATCAACTCTCTGTCATTGTCTAAATTCCTCTGTCTCCAATAATGGCTTTAACTGTCTTAGGTATTTTATTGTTACTTCCATGGACTCTCTAAGTGAGGTTTTTACAGTTGAATATTCCCTGACCATTTGCTGATGGCAATTATCTTCCCTTAGTAGTTCTGACGAAGCTGTTAGGTAAGGAGTTATTCATCCAGTAATGATGAAGGGACTGTGATATGTGCTCAGATCAAAGACAATTAATTCATGTCAGCATACTGCCTTTCACACAATGGAAACGTCCAAGCTGTTCCTTGTGAGTATTATAAAGTAACTTTTAATTCCATTCATTTAACGAGATATTAGGGACGTGACAAAATGTTTTATGGCCAAATATATAGTTTTGAAGGAATATTTTAAAGTGCAAAACTGAGGTCAAGAGAGGGAGAAGTTTAGTGAGGAGATTTCACAGATTATGGTCTTGACAGCTGAAGGTTGAGGACAACAAATGTGGAACAATTAAAATCAAGAATGCTCAGGACGTTGGAATAAGAGATAATGCAGATATCTGGAAGGGCCTTTTCAAAAATTTATTCTTGGGATGTGGGCATTTCTGGTGGGTTAGCACTTTTTGGCCAGCCCCAATTGCCCATGAAAAAGTTGGAGGACCTTATAGAGATAGATAGGACATTATCAAAGCATTGAATAGAAGGAGGTTTAAACTTAAAATTTAGCTGTGCAAGCACAGAGTGGTGAATGAACAGGTCTTGGTGCGAATACACAAGTGGGCAGCAGAGTTTTGGATGACCTCCAGATTATATCACTGTAACCCATAGCTCCTTCACTTACAGCATTGTCGGAGTAATTTTCAGAAGGTAAAGCTGCGAAGGCAGCAGGACATGGTTGAGAGAATGGGCAGTGGTAAAAAGCTCATTGAGATACAGTCAGTGGAAGGAGAAATAAAACAATAAACAGAGCTCTAAATAGAGGCAGAGGAAGTTAGACAAATGCAGAGTGTGGAATGTGACAGTATGGTGGGAATTACATTAGGATAGCTAAGTCCAGAGGTAACAAAGGAATGGCTAAGAGCTTCAGCAGCAGATGAGCAGAGATTAGGAGGCGTTGGATGGTGTTGCTGAGGTGGAAGTGGACAGTCTTTGTGATGATGGGGATATGTAGTTAAAAATTCATCTCGGGGTGGAATATTTGACCACGATAAAGACATGTTTGTTTCAGACTGTCAGTTGCCAGGGAGGGGGATGGAGTCAGTGGTGAGGCAGTGGAGTTTGTGTTGGGGACTAAAGACAAACGCCTCAGTTTTGCCATTCCTTAAGTGGAGGAAATTTCTGCTGCATCCGGTTTGGATGTCAGACATTTCAGGACAGTGTGCGACCTGGAGGGAACTGGGAGCTGCTGGTGTTCACATTCACCTGCTACTCTGTCCCTTCTCGGTGGTGGAGGCTGAGTATTTGAAAGATTCTGACAAAGTTCTGGTCACGTTGTAGGTGTCAAAAATCCCTCTCCTTCAGTCCCTATCTTCAAACAGAATGCAGAGTCTTGTGAGAGATTCTCTCTCACTCTGTTGTTGTTTGTTTAACATCAATTTCACAGGATATTAGAAGGGGAAGATTTACAAACCAACCATCACACCAGGCTCTGATGGAGTCGTTGATTTTATCACAAACGGAACGTGATCAGATTTTGAACATGGAAGGAAAACACTCCACTCATACTGGAGAGAAACCTTACATGTGTTGTGTGTGTGTGGACAAGTCTTCAGCCAATCATCAGAGCTCACAAACCACAAATGCAGTCACACTGGGGTGAAACTGTGGAAATGTGGGGATTGTGGCGGGGAATTCATTACCTCATCTGAGCAGGAAACTCATCGAAACAGTCACACCAGTAACAGGCCATTCACCTGCTCACTGTGTGGGAAGGGATTCACTCAGTCATCTCACCTGCTGCAACACCAGCTCATTCACACTGAGGAGAGACCATTTCAAATGCTCAGACTGTGGGAAGTGCTTTAGGAATTCTGTGGAACTGAAGTCCCATCAACATGTTCATACTGAGGAGAGACCTTTTAAATTCTCAGACTGTAGGAATCACTTTACTCGGTCCTGGGAATTGTTTTATCATCAACGTGTTCACATTGAGGAGACACCTTTAAAATGTTTAGTCTGTCGGAAGTGCTATCGAAGTTCTGTGGAACTGATGTCCCATCAACATGTTCACATGATGAGAGACCTTTCAGGTGCTTTCATTGTTCAGGTGATCTTCTCAACTATCAGTACACCAGTGATGTCACACAGGGGAGAAAGCATTTGCCTACTCCATGTGAGAAAAACAGTTAGCTCACCTATTGACCCTACTGAGACAGCAGAGAGATCCCAATGGGGGACAGACCATTGACCTGCTCCATATGGGGTAAGGAATTCACTCACACATCAACCCTGCTGAGACAGGACAGAGTTCACAGATCTCAATAGCAATTGGACTTTAGTTTCAGTCCTGAATGTGATGAACTGCAATGTGTTAATATTCTGGATAAAAGTCAAATGATTAGCTTTGTATTAAACACAGTGTGTCAGGTCACTGTAAGGATGTGATCACAGTGTGCCTGGAAGAGTCACTGTGGCTTTGTCAGAATCAGAATCCCGACAGTGTGGGAACAGGCCCTTCGGCCCAACAAGTCCACACCGACCCTTGGAACATCCCACCCAGGCCTATCCCCCTATAACCCACACACCCCTGAACACTATGGGCAATTTAGCATGGCCAATCCACCTAGCCTGCACATCTTTGGACTGTGGGAGGAAACCAGAGCACCCAGAGGAAAACCACGCAGACACAGAGAGAATGTGCTAACTCCATACAGTCACCTGAGGCTGGAATCAAACCCGGGTCCCTGGTTCTGTGAGGCTGCAGTATGAACCACTGAGCCACGGGGGGGGGGGGGGGGGGGGGGGATTGGGTTCACGCCTGACAAATCTAATGGAATTCTTTGAGGAGGTACTGAACAACCTGGATAAAGGACAGCCTGTGGATGTGATCTGTTGGATTTCCAGAAAGCATTTGACAAGGTGCTATACGGGAAGCGGCTAAAAAAAAACGTAAGAGTCTGTGGTGTTACGTGCAAGGTACTGGCATGGATTGCAGAATGGCTGACTGGAGGAGGGCAGAAAGTTGGGATAAAGGAGTCTTTTACAGGATGGCAGCCGGAAGACTAGTGAAGTTCAGCAAGGGTCAACGTTGGTACCAACATTATTCATGTTCTGCATTAATGATCTGCTCAAAGGAATTGAGGGCATTGCTGCTAAGTTTGCAGATGACATAATGATTGGGTGGGGGAACATGTCATGTTGAGGAAGTGTGAAGACTTCAGAATGAAAAGGCTGAGAGAATGGTCAAAGAAGTGGCAGGTGGGATACAGTATGGGAAACATTTGGGTCCGAAGACTCAAGACATAGATATTTTCTGAATGGAGAAAGGCTTCAGAAATCTGAAGTCCAAAGGGATTTGGGAGTTCTACTTCAGAATTCTCTTTAAATCAACATGCAGGTTCAGTTTGTGGTTAGGAAGGCAAATGCAATGTATGCATTCATTGCACGAGAGCTAACAAACAAGACAAGGGATATACTGCTGAAGCTCTAAAAGGCTTGAGTCAGACTGCATTGGGAATATTATGAGAAGTTTTGGGCCCTGTGTCTGAGGAAAGATGTGCTTGCGTTGGAGCGTTCCAGAGGAGATTTACAAGATTGATCGCAGGGATCAAGGGATTGTCATATCAAAAAAGTCACAGGTTAGTTATAAATAACTGGGTTCAAATGAATCTCTTGAACAGTATAAAGACAGTAGTGATATTCCAAAGTGGGAGATCAGGATGGCAAAGGAAGTGTGTGAGATAATCTTGGCAAATGGGGTTCACAGTAATCCAAAGACACTCTACAAGTACGTCAGGAGCAAGAGAACAACCGGAGAGAGAGTCAGGCCCTGTAAAGGTGAAAGAGGTCATCTTTGTGTTGAACCTCATGAGATGGAAGAGATATTAAATGAATATTCCACGTCAATTTTTACTGTGGAGAAAGAAACGGAGGCTAGAGAACTTGGAGAAATAAATATTGAAGTTTTGCAAAAAGTTCACATTGGAGAAGAGGAAGTTTGGGAGGTCTTTGAAAATGTCAAGGCGGATAATTCTCTGGAACCTGAGTGTATCCCAGGACATTGTGGAAAGTGAGGCAGGAAATTTCTGGGCCTCTTGCAGAAATATTTGCATGATCTATAAATATGGGTGAGGTGCCGAATAACTGGAGAGTGGGTAATGATGTGCATTTGTTTAAAAAGTGATGTAAGGAGAAACGTGGGAACTGTAGACCTGCGAGTCTGACTTCAGTGGTGGGCAAGTTGTTGGAAGTAATTCTGAAAGATAGTACTTATATGCATTTGGAGCGGCAAGGAATGATTAGGCATTTTCAGTATGGTTTTATGCGAGTGAAATTGTGTCTCCCAAAATTGATTGGGTTTTTTGAGGAAGTAATCAAGAAGATTGATGAGTGCAGATAATACACATTGTTTACTTGGACTTTGGTGAAGCCTTTGACAAGCTCCTGTTTGGTAGATTATTTAGTCAAGTTGGATCACATGGGATTCATGGTGAGCCTGGCAAATGGATACAAAATTGGCGTAATGGCAGCAGACAGAGACTAGTGGTTGAGGATTATTCTTCAGAGGGGAGGCCTGTTACCAGCGTGTTCCACAGGGATCGCTGCTGGGTCCACGTCAGTTTGTCATTTATACAATGGTTTATATCAGAGTATAGATGGTACGGTTAGTACGTTTGTGGATGATACCAAATTTGGTGATATAGTTGACAGTGAATAAGGTTATCTAAGAATACAAAGAGATCTTGATCAATTGGACCATTGGGCTGAGGAGTGGCAGATGGAGTTTAATTTGTATAAATGCAAGTTATTGCATTTTGGTAAAACAAACAACCGCAGGACTTGCAGAATTACAAGCAGACTCAGGCATATAATTCTTTGAAGTTTGTGTCATATTTAGATAGGGTGGTTGAGAAGTTGATTAGCAATCTTGCCTCCACTGCTCAGACCTTTTGAGTAAAGTTGGGAGTCATGTTGAGGTTGTCCAGCACGTTGGTGAGGCCTCTTCTGCAGTACTGTCCAGTTCTGATCATGGTGTTATTGAAGGGTTATTATTAAGCTGGAGAGGATTGAGAAGAGAATGACCAGGATGTTGCTTGGAATGGGGGGATTGAGTTATAAGGAGAGGCTGGATAGGTTGGGACATTTTTTACTGGAGTGTAGGAGTTTTAGGGATGACCTTATGGAGGCTTATATAGTTATTAAGGTAGAGATAAGGTGAATGGCAGGTGTCCTTTCCCGAGTGTGAGGGATGTCAAGACAGCGAGGAATATTTTTAAGGCAAGAGGAGAAAAAATTAAAAAAGACATGAGGGGAAGCTTTTTACAGAGTGAGTGCATCGTGCGTTGATTGCAATTCCAGCAGATTGGTAGATACAGGTGCATTTACAGTGTTTAAAAGACATTTGTATAAATACATGAATAAGAAAGGTTTGGAGGGATATGGGCCAGGAGCAGGCAGGTGGGACGAGTTTAGTTTGGGATTCTGATCGGCTTGGACTGAAGGGTCTGTATGACTCCATGAGTCTATCTATGTCTGCCTGCAACCTCATGTCTTCATCACAACAGAGTTTTCTGTCCATCTTTAGCCACTTTCACCTCTCACCTAAGTGACTTATGTAAGTTGTAAAAGGTTAAGTAGTGAATTAGGCCCAACCATCTCCAACATTGGAAAGAAATAAAATCAAAGAATCTCTCCAGTGCAGAAAGATGTACTGACCCTCCCAACAGCATGTCATCTCGACTCTTCCCCCACCCCATCCCCATAATACCGCATAAAGTTTCTTAGCATGGCTAATCCACCTCACCTGCACATGCCTGGGCACAATCCGGCAATTTTTAGTCTGGCCAAGCCACCTAACCTGCCCATCTTTGGAGCATAAGAGGAAAACCGCTCACCCAAAGAAACCCACATAGTCATGGGCAGAACATGCAAACCTCACACATCAATCAAAGCCGCATTCCTGGCACTGTGAGGCAGCAAAGCTAACTACTGGACTAATATGCTGCTCAAAATTGCTTAGTGAAATTTGAAATTGAATGAGGAGCCTTAATATTTTCAGGCTAATGTATTCTCAACTGAGCTGTTTCAGAACAACAGATACAGGAGGAATGAAGCTCTTTCTTTTTCCCCAGAATCAATAGTTCTACACAGTCCTCTCCTGCTTACAAGTGGAAATGAATATAATCAATTACTTTAAAAAAAGGTAATTAGATAAGCATTTAAGGGAAATAAACTTGCAAGGCTTTGGGGAGGGAGAAGAGAATTAGAGCAGAAAGTTGGCATTGATACAACAGGCAAAATTACGTCTCTGTCATGATCAATCTGAGACTTATTTCTGCAAACTCTGCTCATAATATAACTCTTGAGTCCAGGAATTATAAATCGACACTGTGACACCAGGAAGGTCCAGTTTCTGCTTCCTCAGCTATGGTACCCAGAGAAATCCTCCAGGGCTGCTCTGCACACGATTTCAAATTTCTTGGAGCTTTTCCCATCATGCTGATCTTGGAAACCTTTTCACAGAGACACAATAAACAAACTTGTATTGTACACAGTGGAAGGCCAATGATAGTAAGGTGTTTATAAATAGAGGGACTCTGTTAGCTCTTGCTGTGATATGTGGTTGGAATTCATAATCTGGAAATGCTTTTAATTGAATGTGCTGTAAAAAAGAGTGGACAGAAAGAAATTCTCTCATCTGTCCAGGGCACAATCCTACATCATGTGTGGCTGAGAAGGGCTCCTTACCAAACCTTATCCTGTCCAACTACTTTTATTTTTTTTTTGTCTTGTGAATCCTTGGCGCTCGGTCATGCAGATGGTAGTATAAAAGGTTAGCCACAAGGAACAGGTCGCGATCAGCAACATCATGGCCTCATCAATGTGCAGAGCGGTGCCGGAGCTGGACTCTGCTGCAAGCTGGCTGATTCAGCGATGGATCATGGTAGTGGACTGGGGCCCAAAATGAGCTAGACGGCAATAGTGGCAGCAAAAGATGGCTGCAGTGGCAGTCAGAGTCAAGGCCATTTGAGCAGCAGCGAGGCCTTGTGTGCCCGATGATATTCGGAAACTGTAGCTAGTTGCGACAGCTGCTGGTGACAACAGGTGGTTCCATGCCCAGTGAAGGGGAAAGCATGCTCTCTTGGGGAAGCCCATCTTGGACTGTCAGCAGGCTCATGTCTGCAGGAAGGATTGTAGTGTATGACTTCTTAACTTTACAGGTATTTCTATTTTTTTTCACTTTTATGCTGAGTAGACTGTTGAAGTGTTTAAGTTATTGCTTTACTGTTCAATTTCTGTAATTAAGATTTTGTGCCTGGGTACTTGAGATACCACTGTGTGTGGGGACACTGTCTGTTGTCGCCTGTACCTGAGAACACACGACAATAAAACCTCAATCTGAAACAATAATCGGGGTCCACGGAGCCTCCCACTAGTCCCGTCCCTCACTCGCTCCCATGGAGTTTGGACAGTAAGCCCGTGCCCATTCAGTTCGAAGGAAGGGTCACTGGACCAGACACGTTAATTCTGATTTTTTTTTGCTTCACAGATGCTGCCAGACCTGCTGAGCATTTTTGTTCACGCCCATTCTCTGTTTGGTCGGAGCGCCAGCCCCGCCCCTCGTCCTCTGGTTGGAGGATCGGCAGCGCCAGGACTCGTCTCGAGCCCCGCCCCCTTATTACTATTGGTCCGATGACCATCAATCAGACTGTGGGTGCTGGCGCATGCGAAGTGAATTGTGACTGAGCATGCGCGCCGCGAGCGATCGCCGAACCGAAACGTTTGTCTGTCACATCCACAGGCGAAAAGTGAAGTTGAAAGGGAAGATCAACGTTCGGCGCATTGTCCAGAATAAAGGATTCACGGTTGCCCAGGTTAGGTCTCAAGCCCCAAACATGGGTTTTCTGGTGCCACGATATAATTTGCCGAGATCCTTAGGCTTCTTCCCAGAAACAAGGCCGCTCGGAACGGTCACCGTCTGGGTTCCACGAGCGGTGATAATGCGCAGGCGCGGTTAGCGTGTTGATGTTCATGTGAATGGGCGGGGTCCCCGGTTCCTGATCGCCCTCTCTCCTTCCTCCACTCCTCTCTCCTCCGTCTCCAATGTCTCCATCTGGGGCTCTGCAGTTTTGTTTGATTACTCCCGGTCGGAGGGTTTACTGCTGTAAAAGTGCAATATGAAGCTGGATGTGATAAAAAGCAGCAATACCACCAGAATCCAACTCCTGAAAACCCCTGTAAACCCACAGGTGTCTTAGCAGTTGGATGCCTGACTGAATCTTTTGCGGACTGTCTTAGGACCCTGCTGATTGTGTTTTTTGAAACTTTTTTGCTTCGAACTGGAGAGCTGAACGGTGACCTCTGGGCTGTAGGCAACAGCTTGTGGTAAAACGAGTAAAGCTGTTGTTTGTTTGTGTGGCAAGACCTGGAAGATAATTGCAGGCTGGTTCTTGATCAGAAATTCTGTCCACACTTTTGGCCATTAATGAGGTCAGTATCTGCGAACTGGTGCGAGCAAGTATGAGAGAGAACATGATCAAACAGAACTAAGGGCTGGAGTTTATGAACTGGGGATTTCTGAGTAAAGGTGTTTGTTTGGTTGTGGATGCCACAGCGTGAAACCTTGACAATTTTCTGTACCTGTTAAATAGTGCATCATGGAAGCAGCTAAAGTAATCTGGTCAGTTTTGTTTTTGCTATTGTAACTTATCCCTTGAACGTTTGTTTATCTGTCTTTGGTGTAAATGGGGCTGAAAACATTGCAGTGAGGAGAATGCGCAGTATGCTGTTGGAAAACGCTTGTCCGTGTACTAGTGACTAAGATTCTTGGCAAAGTGTCCACATACATGTTTTTGTCACTGAGCTGGCTGCCAATGTGAAAGAGGCTGAGAGAACGGAGCAGGGAATGGAGGGAGACAACTGAGTGGATTGGGAATTGGGGCCATTTTTTCCCTGCCACTCTCACTGCTTCCCTTCTTACACCCCCACCCCTCCAATTCTAACCGTCCATTCCCCCAGCATCATGAATCTTCCAAAGATATTTTCTTATTTCCTATATACTGTGTTGCTTTTCTCAGAACATGCAACGATTTGAGAACTGCAAAGAAAATGAGAGACAGAACAGCCACTCCAGAAGCTTCGAAAATTGCTCTGCATCTCCTTGACCTTCTTGAACTGCTGAAGTCCATGTGGTGAAGCTGCTCTGCTATTGCTGCTCGGTAAGGAATTACAGGATTTTTTTTTCGGTGGTGATAAGGTAGTGCTGACATTTGTGTCAGTTATAATCCTTTTGTTGTATATCCCACCTTTTACAGAATAGGAACAAAAAACATAGGAACAAGAGTAGGCCTTTTATTGCGTTTGGTCATGGCTTATCATCCCCCTTAGCAACCTGTTCCCACTTTCGACCCATACCCTTTGATTCGTTTAGCCCTCAGAACTATATCTATTTTCTTCTCAGAAACATTCAATGTTTTGGTCTTAACTGCTTTCTGCAGCAGCAAATTCCACAGGCTCACCAGTCTCTGAGGAAAGAAGACTTTCCTCAACTCAGTCGTAAACGGCCTACCCCATATCCTTAGTGTGTGATTTCCCGGTTCTCGACTCCCTGCTCATTGAGAGCATCCTTCCTGCCTTTACTTTGTTAGTCCAATTAGAATTTATTGGTTTCGGTGAGATCCTCCCTCATTCTTCTAAACTCCAGTGAATTTTGTCCTAACCAATCCATTCTGCCCTTATATATCAGTCCTGCCATCCCAGGAATCAGTCCGGTAAACCTTTGTTGTACAGCCTCCATGGCCAGAAAATCCTTCGTCAGATCCATATTCCAAATCTGCAAACAATACTTCAGCTGTGGTATCATCAAGACGGTACAATTCCAGCAAGACATCCCTGCTCCTGTACTGAATTCCTCTCGCTATTATCATTTGCCTTCTTCACCCCCTGCTGCATCTGTATGCTTAATTTCAATGCCTTGTGTGCATGGACACGAGGTCTTGTTTGTCATTTCATTTTCCTAAATCCATGCTGACTGACTGACTGCCCAATACTGTCACTGTTTTCCAGTGTTAGGCTAACTGATCTGTGATTCAGAGATCGTAGGAACTGCAGATGCTGGAGAATCTGAGATAACACGGTTTCGAGCCGAATGAACACAACAGGCCAAGCAGCATCAGAGGAGCAGGAAAGCTGACGGGTCTAGGCCCGAAACATCAGCTTTCCTGCTCCTCTGATGTTGCTTGGCCTGCTGTGTTCATCTAGCTCTACAACTGGTATATGATTCGATGTTTTTCTCTACCTGCTTTATTAAATAGTAGGGTTACACTAGCTACCTTCCAATCCAGAAGAACTATTCGACAGCATCTAGAATCTTGAAAGATGACCATCAGTTTCCTGTATTTAGAATCAAGACCCTAGTTTCTGAATGCATTCACTCTATCTTGGACCATTTTGTTAAGTACTCTGAGGTGCAGATGACCAGCTGCTGGGGATTTGTCGGTGTTTAAACCTGTCAATTTTTCCAATAGCGTTTCTCCACTAACAGTGATTTCCTTCAGTTGCTCCCCCGCATTTTCGGGATATTATTTGTGTCATTCTTTAACAGAACCAACAGATATAGTTACGTGGTCTATCCATCTCTTTATTCCAACTCATAATGTTCCCCGTTTCTGATCGTAAGGGATCTGCTTTCATTGATTTTTTTTCTCTTTGTTATATCTTTAGGCGCTTTTACAATTAATCTGTACGTCCCCTGCAAGCATAACTTCGACTTTATCTGTCCCCTCCTAATCAGCCCCTTAGTCCTCTTCTGCTGAAATCTGATCTGCTCCCAGTCTTCAGGTCTGCTGCTCTTTTGAGCGAATTTGTATGATTCTTACATGGATCCAGTACTATCCCTAATATCCCTTGTTAGCCATGGCAGGGTCACCTTTCCCACTTTATTTTGTGCCAGACAGGAATGAGCAACAGTTGCAGTACTGCAAAATGCTCTTTAAACGTTTGTCATCCCTTTTGAGTTATGTTCCCAATTTATCGTAGCCTGCCTGTGTGTCATACCATCCCAATGAACTTTCTTGAGATTTTGGCCCCTTGTCTCAGAATCACCTGTGTCACTCTCCATCGTAATGAAGAATTCTATCACTGACTTCTTTTCTCACGCATAATGGACTTCACACAGCTAGATTACTAACTATTTCCTTCTCATTACACAATTGAAATTTTTAAATTAAAAGTTGCCATAGTCCCAGAAGACCATAGGACTGCTCTCTCATTTATGAGAGAGAGAGAGAAAGAGAGAATGAATAGTGCTTTAACCTGAGGGTCACCATACCTCGGGCAAGGGAAAAGGTTAAGATGGTGGGACCTTCATGGTGACCTCAGCCGGGTATGGCATTGAGTACGTACTGTTGGTGTCACTCTGCATTGCAAACCAGCTGGCTAGCCATTTGAGGTAACCCACGTCCGACCATTCAACAGTATACAGTCGAGGATGGCTTGTGCTACTTTTGGGTTATTGAGTCACAGAGTCCTACGACACGGAGACAGGGTCTGCGGCCCAAACAGGTCCATGCCGACCAAAATGTCCATCCACACTAACTCCATTTCCCTGCACTTGGCCCACATCCTTCTAAACATTTCCAATCCATGTATTCGTCCAAATGCCTTTTAAATATTTAACAACAGACCACAAGATATCGGAGCTGAACGAGGCTATTCGGCCCATCGAGTCTGCTCCACTATTTGAGTGTGACTGATCTGTTTCTCAACCCCCTTCTCTTGCCTTCTCCCATAACCGTCGATCCCCTTACCAATCAAGAATCTATCTATCTCTGTCATAAATAAACTCTGACATGGTTTCCACATCCCTCAACAACAATGATTTGCACAGAATCACCACCCACTGGCTGAAGAAATTCCCCCTCATCTCAGTTCTAAAGGGTCAGCCCTTCACTGCAAGGCAGTACCCTCGGGTTCAAGTTCCTCCTGCTTGTCGAAAAATCGTCTCCATGTCCGTTTATCCAAGCCTCTCAGTATTTTGTCAGTTTCGATCACGTAGAGTCAGACAGCACAGAAATAAACCCTTCAGTCCAACCAGTTCATGCTGACCATGTTACGAAACTAAAATAGTCCCACCTGCCTGCACTTGGCCCATATCTCTACCAACGTCTCATTCATTTACTTATCCAAATGTCTTTTAAACGTTGTAACTGTAACTGTATCCGCATCCACCACTTCCTCTGGAAGTTCATTCCACACATGAACCGCTCAATGCAAAATAGAAAGATGCTGCTCATGTCATTTTTTAAAATATTTCTCCTTTCACTTTAAAAATATGACCCCTAGTCTTGTAATACCCCACTCTAGGGGAGAAAAAAAAACTTTCCATTCACGTTATCTCTCCCCCTCAGGTTGTCATAAACCTTTATTGGGTCAACCTCAATCTCCTATGCTCCTGTGAAACAAGTCCCAGCCTCTCCTTATGACTCAGTCCCTCCATTCCCAGAAATATCCCGGTAAATCTTTTCTGAACCCTCTAGAGCTTAAATAATATTGTTCCTTTAACAGGGCAACCAGAATTGGACACGGTACTCCAGAAGAGGCCTCACCAATATCCGAGACAATCGTACATGACATCCCAACTCCTGCACACACAAGATCTGAGCAGTGAAGGTAAGCATACTAAACGCTCTCTTAACCACACTGTCTACATGTGATGCAAACATCAAATGTTAGATAACTGAACTCTGAAGTGTCTCTGTTCTACAGCACTACCCAAAGTCCTACTTTTAATTCAGCAAGTCCTGTCCCCCTTGTTTGTTTTGCCGAAATGAAGCAACTCACATTTATTCAAATTAAACTCTATCCGCCACTACTCCGACCCTAAACCCAATTGAGCAAGATCTTTGTAATCTTACATAACCTTCTTCACTGTCCACTATACCACCAATGTTGGCGTCATTGCAAACTTACTAACCATACCTTCTATCTTCTCATCTGAATCATTTATATAAACGACAAACAAAAGCGGACCCAACACCCATCCCTGTGGAACACTGCTCGTCACAGGCCTCCAGTCCGAAAAACAATGCTCCACCACCTCACTGTATCTTGTCATTTTGCAAATTTTGAATCCAATTTGCAAGCTCATTCTGAAACCCATGTGATCTAACTTTACGAATTAGTCTATCATGCGAATCTTGTCAAAGGCTTTACTATAAAGTCCAAGTAAACAATGTCTCCTGCAGTGGCCACATTAATCTTCTTGATTAGTTCATCAAAAAACTCAATCAAATTTGTGAGACTTAGTTTACCTCACACAAAATCATACAGCCTATCCCTGATCACTCCTCTCCAAATACTATCTTTCAGAACCGCCTCCAACAATGTACACACCACCAAAGTCAGACTCACCGGTCAATAGTTCCCAGGCTTCTCCCTACATCCGTTCTAAAACAAAGTCACACCATCAGCCACTCTCCAGTCATTCAACACCTGACCTGTGTTATGGATGACTCAAATATTTCTGCAGGAAGCACAGCAATTTCCTCCCTTACTTCCCACAATGTCCTGGCATACACTGGATCAGGTACTGTAGATTTATGCACTTATACATTTACTAAGACCTCCAGCACTTCCTCTCCTATAATGTATACAATTTTAAAAACATCAGTGTTTATTTCCCGGAGTTCTTTAGACTCCTTCAGTCCAGCTCGTCCATGCCGACCAATTTTCCCAAACTGAACTGGTCCCACTTGCTTGTGTTTGGTACCTATCCCTCTAAAGCTTTCCCATTCATATACCTGTCCCATTGTCTTAAAATGTTGTAAGTGTACCTGCATCTGGCAGTTTATTTCACATGCCAACTACCCTCCGTTTGAAAAGGTTTCCCCTTGGTTCCATTTTAAATCTTTCTCCTGTTGCCTTAAAAATATACTCTCTCGTTTTGGACTCCACTATCCAAGGGTAAAGACCTTCGCTATTCACCTTATGTATACCTATCATGATTTTATAAACCTCTATAAAGCAAACCCTTAATCTCCTACTCTCCAGTGAAAAGAGTCCCAGCCTATCCAATCTCTGCTCATTACTCAAAACCTCCAGTCCTGGTGGCATATAGACGGTAAGTGTAGCATGAAGCCACACAGAGTAGTAATTCAATCCAGCTATGGGAAACATTGCCTCGTCTCCATTTCTTTGGCCTTTGATTGAATAGTTTGGTAACAGGAGCCTCGGATACAGAGGGTGAGCATTTGGGCTAACTTTCTTCTCAGTAAAAACTGACGTGAAATATTCATTTAATACCTCTCCCATCTCCTGAGTTTCAGCACAAAGATTAATCCCCTGATGTTTAAGGTGCTAAGCCCGCTCTTTAGTTGCTCTCTTGCTCTACATGTAGTTGTAGAATTTCTTTCGATTATCCTTCGTCTTGCCAGATCAGGTTTTCTCATCTTCCCTTTCTAACTTCCTAATCTCTTCTGGTGACAGCCATGTCACTCTTTATAATGTTCAAGAAATTCATTGAACCCACTTGTCTGTATGTAAAATGATTTCTTTTTGTTCTTAACTAGAGCCTCAGTAGTTTTATTCATTCGTTGTTCTCTCATCACAGCAGCCTTACTTTTCACTGTAATAAGAACATAATGGCTCTGAACACTTGTTATCACACTTTTGAAAGCCTCTCACTTTGGAAGTGTCCGTTTACCCGTGAAAGGACGACTCCAATCAACTTTTCAAAATTCTTGTCTCATACCATTAAAGTTTGCCTTACTCCAGTCAAAACCTTTAACTTTTACGGAAGGCTCATCCTTTTCCATAGCTGTTTTAAAACTAGTAGAATTTTGATAAGTAGACCCAAAGTGTTCCCCTCCTATCGCTTCAGTCTCTTGCCCTGCTTTATTTCCCAAGAGAAGGTCAAGTTTTGCTCCTTCTCTCATAGGAACATTTACATGTTGATTAAGACATTTTCTTGAACATATTTAACAAATTCTTCACCATTCAAACCTTTAACAAGATGGTCGTCCCAGTCAATGTTTGGAAAATTAAATCACCTATTATTACAAACTTATTATACATATCTGAGATGTCTCTACATATTTGTCCCTCGGTTTCCCTTTGAGGTTGAGAGGGTGCGAAAGTGCAATCCCATCAGGGTGATCATTCCTTTCTTATTCTAATTTCAACCCATTTATTTTCACTTGGTTATCTTTTACAGATATTTTCTCCAGTTACAGCAGTAATGTTTTCATTCATCAAAATCACCACTACTCCTCTTTTACCTCTCTTTCAGTCCTTCCTATATCCCCATCATACTCCATTGAATACAGACCTAGAGTCCTCGACTGCTGTCTTTATGACAAGCCCTTCATCCTGGGATCATTTCTGTAGAACTACTCTGAACTCCCGCCAAGGCTAGCACATCGTTCCTTCGATACAGGGCCCAAAACTGGTCACAATATTCCAAATGCAGTCTGACCAGAGCTGCTACAGCCTCAGCAGTACATCTGTGCTGTTGTATTCTAGGCGCCTTGAAATAAATCTTAAAAAGACATTTGCCTTCCATCTGGCAGCTGACCTTACATGTTAACATGAAGAGAATACCTAAACTAGGACTCCAAAGTCACTTTGCGCTTCAGATTTCTGAAGCCTTTCCCAATTTCAAAAATGACTCTTCCGTTATTGTTCCAATCAAAGTGCATAGCCTCACTTTCCCACATTGTATTCCATCTGCCACTTCTTTGTCTATTCTCCTCGCCTGTTTAAATCCTCCTGCTATGTCCCGACTGCCTCAACGTCACCTGCCCTTCCACCTAACTTTGTGATATCTGCAATTGTAGCAACAATGCCCTGAGTTCCTTTGTTGAGATCATTAATGAATAACATGAATAGTTGAGGTGCCAACACTGACCCCTGAGGATCTCATCAAGTTAGTGGCTACCATCCTGCAAAAGACCACTTTATCCTGATTCTCTGCCTTCAGCCAGTCAGCCAATCCTCTACCTTGCCACTAATACCATGCTCTTATCTTATTTAGCAACCTGCAGTGCAGTACCTTGTCAAATCTCTTCTGGAAATTCAAATAGATCATGTCCACTGGCTTTCCTTTGTCTAACTTGGTTGTTACTTCCTCAAAGAATTCTGACAGATTTCTCAGGCATGTCCTCCCCTTGATGAAACTGTGCTGACATTGCCCTATTTTACCATGCACTTCCATGTACCCTGCAGACTCATCCTTAATAATGGACTTGAAAACCTTACCAACACATGAGGTCAGGCTACCGGCCTATAGTTTCCTGCCTCTGCCTCCCTCCTTTCTTAAACAGGGGAATTGAATTAGCCATTTCCTAGTCATATGGGACGCTCCGTGACTCCAGTGATTGTTGAACGATCGCCACCAATGCCTGTACAGTCTCCTCAGCTATCTCTTTCAGAACTCTGGGGTGTGGTCCATCTGGTCTTGGTAATTTCTCCACCTTCAGATGTTTCAGCTTCCCCAAGACCTTCTCAATTCTGTCCCTTTCTGGAAGTTCTGGTCAGCTGCTGGTGTGTTCCACTGTGAAAACTGATGCAAAATACCTGTTTTGTTCCTCTGCCATTTTTTTGTTCCCTAATACTGCTTCTCCAGCAGTCCAATGTCCAATCTTGCCTCTCTATAACTTTTTAGAAAGCTTTTTTAAAAAAAAAAATCTTTCAGTCTTCTTTTATAGTACTAGCTAGTTTACTCTCATATTTAGTCTTATCCCTGCTTATGCTTTTTAATCATCCTCTACTGGTTTTTTAAAGGCTTCCCAATCTATTAATTTCCACCACATTTGTATGCTTTCTCTTCTGCTTTTGTTCTCTATCTGACTTTCATTGTCAGCCTCATCCTCCCCGAGTATGTTTCTTCCTTGGGATGAATTTCTGCAGCGTCTCTTGAATTATCCCAGAAGCTCCTGCCATTGCTGGTTCATTGTCTTCCCTGCTAGGCTCCATCCTTCCAGTCAATTCTGGTCAACTCCTCCCTCACGTCTTTGATGTTTCCTTTACTCAATTGTCATGCAGTTGCATCTGATTCCAGCTTTTTCCCTCTCAAACTGCAGGGTCTGTTAAATTGTGGTCACTGCCCTCAGAGTTTCTTCAACTAGTACACCCTAATCAAATCTCCCTCATTACACATCACGAAATTCAGAATTGCCTGTTCCTGCGTGAGGTCTACCTCACATTGCTCCAAAAAAAATCTCGTAGACATTACTCAAATTCCTTTATTTTATATCTGCTGCAAATCTGATTTTTCCCAGTCCACCTGCATTTGAAGTCCCCCACGATTAATGCAGTTGTGCCTTTCTTGCATGCCTTTTCTATCTCCTGATTCGTTTGCTTCCCTGCATCCTGACAACTGCAATGAGACTTATTCACAAGTTCCATCAACATCTCTTTTCCTTTGTGGTTCCTTGACTCCACCCCGACAGATTCTTTGCCTTTCGAATCTATGCCACTTCTTGCTGTCAACACAATTTCATTTCTTACTAACAAGGCAGCCCCGCCCCTCTGCCCAACTGCCCATCTTTTCATAGGACTTGTATGCTTGGATATTTAGTTCTGAGCCCTCATCCCCATGCAGCCGTATCTCTGTGATACACACAACATTGGACAACCAATTTCAATCTGCACTTTCAGCTAATTTACCTTCTTTCAAATACTGCGTGCATTTAAGTACAACACCCTCAGTCCTGCTATGACTGCCCCTCTTCTCATAGGTGTCCCCTTACTTGCTGTGCCTGAAGTTAGATTCCTGATCCTTTCCACAGATTCTGTCCTATGATTTGTTCTGGAAACTTTAACCTGAGCTACAATCACCCCCTGGCCCTTTGTCTTTTTCCCTAACTTTCCATGCAACTGAATGCCCCCAGCCCACTACAATTAGTTTAAAGCCCTAGCCACAGATCTTAGTTATGCGATTTGCCAGGACTATGGTCCCAGCATGATTCAGGTGTAACTTTTCCCATCGGAATAGTTCTGTCCTTACCCAGTACTGCCACCAATGTCCAGTGGAACCTGTTTCTCCCACACCAATGTTTGAACCATTCATTTACCTCTCTAATTTTGCTGACTTTATGTTCATTTTCTTCTCGCTCATGTAGTAATCTAGAGATTATTTCCTTATTTGGTCTGATTTTTTAATTTACTCCCAGTCTGCTCGTACTCTTTCCTCTTTCTGTCCATCTCGTCTGTACCTACATGGACCACACCAACTGACTTTTTCCCCCCTCCCACTTCCAAGTTCCTCTGCAGCCACTGAGGTATCTTGAACATGGGCACGAGGTAGGCAACACCGTTTTTGGAACTCTTGGTCCTGGCCTAGAATAATGTCTATTCCTCTGACTACACTACTCCCCGACCCCGGTTACAACTACAATCCGCTTTCTTTTTTCTGCATCCCTCCCCACCCCCTTGAATGGCCCCATATACCATGGCACTGTGGGCAGTTTACTCATCCTCCCTATAGCCCACACTCTTATCCACACAGGGAGCTCAAAGTCCAGGGCTAAAACTTCAACATCTTATCCCTCCCCCTTGTCTCACTCGTAGTCATACCCTCTTACCCCTGATCATTGACTGAATTTGAGGTTGTTAATCTTAGGGGTGTGATTGCCTCCTGAAAGACAGGGTCCAGGTAAATGATGTTGCTACTTTCTGACGTGTGGCAGTGTTTGGAGCTAAGAATCCAACTTAACGACTCTAAGCCAGAGTTCCTCAAGCAACCAATGCTTACAGTGGATGTGGTAGCTATGAACCACAGTGGGGCCCTGGCATTAAGTTAATTAATTCTTAGTTTGCTTTGCAATATTTTGCACGAAAAGAACATTCAACATTGGTGGGGAGATTGATTCAGCATACTCAAAAAGCCGGAATTGGGCAAGTGCAGATATCATGAAGGACTGTGTGGCTGGCAGAGATTACAGAGTTGGGAATGATCACTATCACGGAGGGATTTCAGAGCAAGGATAGGAAATTTAAATTTGCTTTTTTCTCAACTGGCATACATTTTAGGTTAGTGCGCTCAGGGTGAGGAGAACAAGACTCTGTGAATGAACACATGGGCAGCTAGAGTGTTGAATGAGCTCAAAGTTACAGGGAGATTGAAAGTGCGAGGTGGATCAGGAGTGTATTCGTGTCACTTCGTCTCGAGGTTACAAAGGACTGGGTGAGACTTTCAGCAGATGGAGCAGTGACTGTGCTGGAATTGAGCCATGTCACTGAAATGGAGATAGAATTTTAGGGTGAGGATATAGTTCTGTGGTTGAAAGCTTATCTCCGAGTCCGATACTTATCCAACATTGCAAAGAACCTGGTTCACACAGTGATCAGAGCGAGCAATGCAGTTGGAGTTAGGAAGTTTGCAACAGGGAAAGTAGCCAGTAGCTATCAGTGAACAAAGGGCCAAGAGTAGGCCATTCAGCTCCCCGAGCCTGTTCTGCCAGTGAATGAAATCGAGGCTGATCTGTGGCCTGACTCCATAAACCTGTCTGTGGACCATATCCCTGAACGCCCTTGCCGATCATAAGTCTATCTGTGTCAGATTTAAAACTATCAACTGAGTGATTGAACATCAACTGCCATTTTTGGAAGCAACTTCCAAACCTGTATGACAGTTTGAATGTCGAAGTGATTCCTAATATCTCTCTTGAACAGTCTTGCCCAAATTGCAAGGAGAGGCGATGGCCTAGTGGGACAATCGCGAGACTGTTAATCCAGAGACCCAGATAACATCCTGGGGAACTGGGTTCAAACCCCACTATGGCCAATGATGGAATGTGAATTCAATAAGTATCTGGAATTTAAAAACCCATCTAGTTCACTCATGTCCTTGAGGGAAGGAAATTGCTCTCCTTATTTGGTCAGACCTCCGTGTGACTCCAGACCCACAGCAATCTGGTTGACTTCAAACTGCCGTCTAGGCAATTAGGGATGGGCAATAAATGCTGCCTAGCCAGTGACGCCCTTGTCCCGTGAATGAATTAAAAATAAAAATTCTCAGACGATGCCCCCTACTTCAGGATTGAATTGGAGGGAGCTTCAAGGTGATGATCGACACACACGCCTGTTCCCCTGGTCCTTCGTAGTGGTGGAAGTGGCTAGTTTGGGAGGTTTTGCTAATGGCACACGATGCATAGAGACTACAGAGGGATAGAGACAGGTTATGCAAGTCGACAAAAATTCAGTGGATGGAATATATTGTGGGAAAATTTGAGGTTTATGTATTTTTGCAGGAAGACTAAGAGAAGTGAATATTAAATAACTGAAGAAAAAAACAGTGCAGAAAGCTGCAGCACGGACAGAATTGAGGGTCCTCATACTTGAAAGACGAAAAGCTAGCACCCAAGTTCAGCAGGTAATGAGAAAGGTAAATAGTCTGCTGGCCTTGATTTCAAAGGAAATGGGGTGTAAAAATAGAGAATATGCTAAAACTGTACAGGACACCTGGAATACTATGAATAGTTTTAGTCACCCAGAAAGGCAGTCCATAGAATGTTCAGGGTATTGATCCCAGACATGGGAGGATTTTCTCAGTGGATGAAAGGAAACCTCATTGAAAGATATAAGATTCTTAGGGGCTTTGACAGGATAGATTCAAAGAGATTGTTCCTCCTTGTTTGAGAGTGTAGGAACAGAGGACATAATCTCACAGTCAAGAGTCACAGTATGTAAGACTGAGATGAGGAATTTCTTCTCTCTCGGAGAGGGGTACAAGTTACTGAATTTGTGGAGTTCCTTACTGCAGAGGCTGGGCTGTTCAGTGTATTCAAGGCTGAGATAAAGGGATTTTTAATCACGAAATGAAACAAAGGTTAGGGGGTAAGGCAGGAAAGTGAAGTTGAGGATTATCAGATCAATCCTGATCTCATTGAATGGCAAGAGCATACTTGCTGGGTTGAATGACCTACTTCTCCGCATCTTCTGATTTTATTTTGTTGATTTTTTTTGGTTTCTCTCTCTCCCGTTTTATCTATTTTTAACCAATTTCACAGGGTATTCAAAGAGGGAGATTTGCAGTGTGGGTACTTGAAATCAAACATCACTTCAGGATCTGATGGCGTCTCCCAGTTTATCGTAACGCGAATATCATTTGATTTTGAAAGTGGAAGGAAAAACACCGTTTGCAGCGGGGAGAAACTGTACACGTGCTGTATGTGTGGACAAGGCTTCAGCAGAACATCTGCCCTGTTGCAGTATGAATACAGTCACACTGGGGAGAGGCCATTCGTCTGTTCTGACTGTGGAAAAGGATTCACGCAAATATCCACCCTGCTGAAACCCCAGCAAGTTCTCGCAGATGGCAGACTGTTTAAATGCTCAGACTGTGGGAAGTGCTACAAAAGCTCTGGCGCCCTGAAGCTGTATTAATGTGTTCACACTGGTGAGAGACCCTTCCATTGCTCTCATTGTGGGACTGGATTCAAGCAATCATCTGACCTCATTGAACACCAGCGGATTCACACTGGGGAGAGACCATTCGCCCGCTCAGAAAGTGGGAAGACATTTGCTCGGAAATCCACCCTGCTGAAACACCAGCAAGTTCACAGAAAGGAGAGACCTTATAAATGCCCAGACTGTGGGACATGCTATAAAAGATCTGGGGACCTGATGTTGCATCAACATGTTCACACTGACGAGAGACCGTTCAGGTGTTCCCACCATGGGACTGGGTTCAGGCAGTCATTCCAACTCACTGTACACCAGCGAACGCACACCGGGGAGAGACCGTATACCTGCACTGAGTGTGGGAAGGGATTTGTTCAGAAATCCAACCTGCTTAAACACCAGCAACTTCACTCAGAGGAGAGACCTTTTCAATGCCCGAATGTGAGAAGTGTTTTAAAAGGTCTGGGGACCTGATGTCACATCTACGTGTTCATAGTAATGAGAAACCGTTCAAGTGCTCTCACTGTGGGGCTGGGTTCAGGTTCTCAACCCAACTCACTGCCCACCAGCGATCTCACACAGGAGAGAGGCCGTACACCTGCACTTACTGTGGGAAGGGATTCACTGTGAAATACAGCCTGCTAAAACACCAGCGAGTTCATGAGCATTGACAGTGACTGGTTTTCGCTGTGAATAAATCCCCACTTCCTCGTGTTCCTCCCTTTCTGCCAGAACATCTGGATGACAATGAAATAAATCCACTTTTTAAAATCTCTCAGGTATGTTAGTACTCTTTAAAGTGAGCTATTTTTGATTACAGGAGTTGTGTTTTGTTGTTAATCGCATCCAGGACACAACTATGTTCAATGGGGTCTTTTTCTGCTGATCTTTATAAATTCCAGCCTATTTATAGGTGTTAATGAAGGGACAAAAAGACAATTGTGTCACGTTTTTGGGAACCACATGGCCTGCTGAAGCTTCGTAAAGGCTTTAGCATTTTCTTTTGAAGTGTTTGCCCTTCATATCGTCTCCAGCTTGTGAGGAGCTCATGGAGCTTCTTTGTCATTCAGATTGAGACAGTCAGGTTATCTGTCTCCTCCATGTCCCTCCTTTTCCTGAAACCTTCTCTGAAGTTCCACCTTGTCTCAGCTCTCTCCTGGCTCCAGAGCTTTTCATGTCCATGACACCCACCACCTAGTCCCTCGACTCTCTTTCCAGTTAATTACTGAGCATCCAATCTTCGCCTTGTCTTTTGTCAGTCGCTCTTAAAAGAGACAGTCCTACTTGGAGCTGGTGTGCGTGGTGACCACTTTGGTGTCTTGATCGCCCCTTCCTGCTCCAAAATGTGTTGAAATCACAATTTCCATTCAGGAAAGAGGCTATCAGTTTCTTTGGGACTCTTCTTTTTAAAAAAATCACCCCCTCCATCCCAGGATTTAATTTGGTGGGTGGCACTTTCTAGAACGAAGTGATTGGAGCTGGGAAGTGAAGAGATATTGGACACCCCAGATCTCTTCCCCACAACACACCCCCTCCCCCAGATCCTATTTCCTTTTCCCAGAATAGCTACAAAGACACATCTTGCCCCTTTATCCCTCGCTCCCTCCCACACACTCTTTTTGTCTACATCTGTGTTTTTTGTAAAAGCAAACTTTGTAGTGCAAATTATTTCTAACTTCCCTACTGGTTCTACGTGTTCGAAAAAAAAACAATGAAAAGAAGCTGGAGAGTGTTCAGGAGAGGAGACAGGGAGAGAAAGACAAAGATGCCCTTGCAGATACTCAGGGGATTAAAGTAAAATGGCAAAACAATGTTTTATTTATGTGATTATCAAGTTTTTTTCATCCTGGCCTACACCCATCACACATTACCCTGAAGTGAGAATGAGGCTTTGGAGAGAGTTCCACATTTATGGTTTTAATTTCCTCCTTGGAGAGTCTTGTCTGTCAGACACTCACTGGGAGGAAAATTAACATGCTTGTGTCAAATCCCAAAGCACTGATTATTTTAACCCCAGGCTTCAAACCTGTTTTTAAAAAACAACAGGGCTGTAATCTGGCTGGACCCAGTTATCCAGGGTAAAGAAAACCAGAGTACACCAGGGGAATTCAAATCTTGAGGTAATAAAGAAATACACCACGGTGCCCATGTGAGTTGTGCAGCCTGTTGAACAGGCCTCTGACCAATGCCTGACCCCCACCCCTCCTCGGTCTAAAGGAAACTTGTGTCCAAGGGAAGGATTTCTTGTCGCATTGTAGTTTCAAACTAAATGGATAGAGCAAGAGGGGGAAAGTTATTGGAAATGGAAAGGAAGGACGTTGTTAAAGAAATCACACAGCAAGAGGCTAGGGTTTCATGTCTCTCCACACAAGCCATCCCTCATCAATGCCAGGCTCTGATCAAATTGGGGAAATCTTTGGGAAATTTCAATCCTGGACCCATTTGGCAAGGTTAAAAGGAGGAGATTATCGAGACAGTCATTTCTTTAGTCACATTGCTGCAGACAATGAGACACAGCAAGATCCCACTGCCAGCAATGTGTCAGGAACAAGATAAACTCAATATCTGTGATGGGATGTTGGTTAAATGGTAAATATTTTCTGTATCCCCAGGCACTGCGATAATAGATACTTAAAATTCTCAAATGCCTCTCGCTCCCTCCCTCTCTCTTTTCTCCTACCATTCTCCCTGTTGCAAGTCTGTCTCTAACTCTCAATGTCAAATTAACATTCACACATTACTGCAAGTCTTTTGCGAGATTTCACATTTACAGTTTTAATTTCCTCCTTGGGGAGTCCTGACACGTTTGTGTCAAATCCCAAGGCCCCGCTTACTTTAACCCCAAGCTTCAAACCATGGGGTGCAGCCTGTCCAATAAGACTCAGGATCATGTCCCCCTTTGGAGAAAGCCGTTGTTCTATGTCTTGTGGGCCCCAAACGTTTCCCCTTCGGTTCTTCAAAAAATAAATGATCCCTTTGGAGAGAAAAAAAGAGACAGCATTAGTTGAAAGGCAAAGCAGAGACAGCGCAGCAAGATCCTGGGTTTTCCTCTCTGTGCACAGACAATCTCTCAGCAACATCTGAACACAAACATATTGTGTGACGAGTTGAGTTTTCATGCCAGACCCTGTGTAAAGCTTTGAAATGATCGGTTACCTGATTAAAGCAGTCACTGCCTGTGACAATGGCACTGGGCAATTAATACACAGCAAGATCCTACATGCAGCAGTGTACCAGCAGCGAGATAACCTGATTTTTTTTCTCTCCCTTCTGTGACGCTGGCTCAGTTTAATTATTTCGTGTGATCCCAGAATCTGACATTGCAGTTAATTCACATCTCAAACATTCTCCCTGGCTCTGCTGTTTGTCCTGATCTCTCGATTCTTCAAATCTTACTCTCACTGTCACATTTTATCATCCTGCCCTCCTCCATAACCCACATTAAACCGCACGGTCAGAAATGCAGGCCCCTCATGGGATGCAGTGGGAACAGGCATCATGTCAATGTTGTCCCCCTCTGGAAGTTGTTCTTTTTCAAAGCTTTCCTGGCCCCAGACATTTTGGATCTTCACATTGCAGCTTTTCAAACCAGAAATCCCTGTGGATAAAAGAGAAAAGATTAGTTGAAAGGGGGAGCAAAAGCATTTTGCAGTAAAATTACACAACAAGAGGCCAGGCTTATCTGCACTACCCCACCTCCATGGCATTACAAAACATCATAGCAACGTCAAACTACCAAATAAATCATAAGGCAGTAATAAACCAGAGGCTTAAAATATTAATAAACACACATACACACGCACAATCTCAACCAAACAGGGAGAGCTGCTCACTCCACAGTGTGTCAGGATGAATCTGACACATTTCTCAATGGGTGGTTCGCAGACTCCACCTCTGACACATTACGATGTCCCTCAGTCTGCTCATTAGGGAGGCCTCTGTGTGATAGTGATTGTAATTCCCAGGACTGGAGTCTTTTGTCAGATTTTCCTGGCCATTGAGATGTTAATTCTAGGGCAGCAAAGCTTTACCATCCCTTGTTCTTTGAAAACTTTTTAAAGCCCTGTTAGGTCTGGCAGTGCAGTTTGAAAATATTTAACATAATAGCACCGAAGAGCCTGACTGCAGACACCCCAAGAGACAGGAGTGGAAAGAGATAAAAGGTACTGCAGATGCTGGAGAATCCGAGATAACAAGCATGGGGCTGGATGAACACAGCAGGTCAAGCAGCATCATAGGAGCAGGAAGTCTTGACGTTTCGGGCCTAAACCGGAGTGGAAAGATAGTGGGGATATTTGCTGAGGATCTCTCAGGATTTTCCTGCTGTCAGAGCGGCTCCCAGAATCAAACTCTTTCTCACTCTCTCTTTTGCCCCTGTCTCTCCCTGGCCTGCACGACATGTAGCCATTTCTAACTTGACTTTAAAAACTATGTTTCTCCTCCTCTTGAATATGTCAGTAGAGTTTGAGAATTTAAAGCATTGATCACATCTCTGCCTGTCAAACACGCACATTTCCCCGTCTCCACTCTCAATTTGCTCCCAACACAGGACTGTGGAGAACACGGGAGCACTTTAGTGATAACAAGGTGTAGAGCTGGATGAACACAGCAGGCCAAGCAGCATCATAGGAGCAGGAAAGCTTGACGTTTTGGGCCCAGATCCTTCATCAGAAATGGGGGAGGGGAAGAGGGTTCTGAAATAAATAGGGAGAGAGGGTGAGGCGGATAAAAGATGGATAGAGGACAGGATAGGTGGAGAGGAGACAGACAGATCAAAGAGGCGGAGATGGAGTCAGTAAAGGTGAGTGTAGGAGAGGAGGGAGGGAGGAGATCGGTCAATCCAGGGAGGACGGACAGGTCAAGGGGGCGGGATGATGTTAGTAGATAGGAGATGGGGGTGTGGCTTGAGGTGAGTGGAAAAACAGGTTAGGGAGGTGGAGATGAGCTCGGCTGGTTTTGGGATGCGGTTGGGGGAGGGGAGATTTTGAAGCTTTTGAAATCCAAGATTACAAGCATGGCGCTGGATGAACACAGCAGGTCAAGCAGCATCATAGGAGCAGGAGAAACCCAGAACAGATCCTTGTGGTACACCACTCGTATCTGAGCACCATGTTGAATATTTTCCGTCCACTACCACGCTAAGGGTCAGCCAATTCTGAATCCAATGTGCCACATTTCCCCCATCCGATGCCTCATTTCTTTATGCATTAGCCCACCATGGGGAACCTTATCAAACGCCTTACTTAAAACCATGTATGCCACACCCACTGCTTCACCTTCATCCACGTGTTTGGACTCCTCTTCAATGAATCCAATAAAGTTTCTGAGGCATGATCTACCCCTCACAAATCCACGCTGACTATCACGAATCAAACTGTGTCTATCCAAGTGATCATAAATCCTATCTCTCAGAGCCCTTTCCAATAATTTGCCCACCACTGAAGTAAGACAATTGGCCTGTAATTTCCGGGGTTATTGTTTTTTGAACAAGGGAATAACTTTTGCCACTCTCTAATCTTCTGGCATTATACCCGTGGACATTGAGGACGAAAAGCTCATCGCCAAAGGCCCTGTGATCTCTTCCCTCGCTTCCCATGGAATCCTTGGATAAACCCCATCAGGCCCGGGGGACTTATCTATCTTCAAGTTGCTCAAAATTTCTCGTACATCTTCGTAACTCATTCCCACCTCCTCTCGCCTACCAGCCTGTTTCACACTGTACTTGTCTACAACTGGGTCCCTCCTAGTTGTGAATAACGAAGAAAAGTATTCATTGAGGGCCTCTCCTATCTCTTTAGGCTCCGTACACAAATTCCCTTTACAATCCTTGATCAGCCCTACCCTTTCTCTGGTCATTCTCTTATTCCTCACGAACGTGTAAAAAGCCTTGGGGTTTTCCTTGATCATGTCTGCCAAGGTTTTCTCATGCCCCCTTATAGCTCGCCTAAAGCCCTGTCTTCAGATCGTTCCTGGCTAACTTGTATCCCTCTAGAGCCTTTCCCGTTCCTTGTCTCCTAAACCTTATTTAAGCATCCTTCTTCCTCTTAACTAATCGTTCGCCCTCTCTTGAGAACTAGGGCTCCCTCACACGACCGCATCTTCCCTACCTACTCGGGACAAACATATCGAGCATTCCTTAAACAATCTCTACATTTCTGTAGTGCGCTTCCTTGACAACATCTGTTCCCATTTTATGTTACCTAGCTTTTGCCTAACAGAACTGTAATTACCCTTCCCCTAATTATAAACCTTACCCTGCTGTATGTACCTATCCTTTTCCATGACTATTGTAAAAGTAACAGAGTTATGATCACTACCGTCAAAATGCTCTCCTACCATCAGGTCTAACACTTGGCCCGGTTCGTTGCCAAGCACCAAATCCAAAGTGGCCTCTCCTCGTGTTGGTCGATCCTTCCTGAACGCACTGGGCAAAATTCACTGCATCTAAACTATTGAACTAAAATGTTTCCAATCAATATTTTTAAAGTTGAAGTCGCCCAAGACTACAACACTGTGACTTCTGCACCTTTTCAGTAACTGCTTCCCAATCCGCTCCACCACTTCTTTGCAACTGTTAGGGGGCCTGTAAGAAAAAAATAAAGTGACTGCTCCTTTCTTGTGCCTGACTTCAACCCAACTGACTCTGTAGACAGATCATTCCCGAACTGCCTTTCAGTAGCTGCTATACTAGCCCTGACTAGCAATTCCACTCCCCTGCATCTTTTACCACGCTCCCTATTTCATTTGAAGCATCGAAATCCTGGAAATTCCAACAACCATTCCTGTCCCTGACTTACCCATGCTTTTGTAATGGCCACAAGAGCGTAGTTCCAAGTACTGATCCATGCTCTAAGTTCATCCGCCTTATTTCTGATACTTCTAGTATTGAAGTATGCACACTTCAAACCATCCCTGTGTCCGCAATTACGCTCCATCGACCGTATTTCTTTGTTAAGAACCTCACTCCCTGTTGTGTTTCTTGGAAGGCTGAATATATCATTCTCTGAATTACAAATCCGCTTCCCCACAACCTGCCAATCTAGTTTAAACCACCCCTTATAGCTCGAGCAAACCTCCCTCCCAGGATATTTGTGCCCTTCCAGTTCAGTTGCAACACGTCCTTCCTGTACAGGTCCCACCTTTCTCAGAATGTGCTCCAATTATTGACAAAATGGAAGCCGTCCCTCTTACACCAGCCCTTTAGCCACGTGTTTAGCTGCACTCTCTCCCTATTTCTTACTTCGTTATCACGTGGCACTGGTAGTAATCCAAAGATAACTACTCTGTTTGTTTTGGACTTCTGCTTCCACCCTAACTCCCCGTACTCGTTTTTCACATTCTCAGTCCTTTTTCTACCTATGTTATTGGTACCGAGGTGTACCATGACTGCTGGTTGCTCACTCACCCCCTTAAGGATCTTGAAAACACAATCCGAGACATCACAGACCCAGGCACCTGGGAGGCAACATATCATCCGTTCGTTTCGTTCACATTCACAGAACCTCCTGTTTGTACCTCTAACTATTGAATTCCCACTACAATTGCTCTCCAATCTCCCCCTTTCCCTTCTGAGCCACAGAGCCAGACCCCGTACCAGAGACAGGGTCTCTATTTTTTACCCTTTGTATGCATCACCACCCCCAACACTATCCAAAACAATACGCTTATTCGTGAGGGGAATGACCACAGGGATCCCTGCACTGACTGTTTCCTACCCTTCCCCTTCTTTACTGTCACCCAACTGCCTTCGTTCTTAGGGGTAGCTATGTCCCTGTAGCTCGTTTCTATCACCACCTCAGCCTCCCGAATGATCCTGTGTTCATCCAGCTCCAGCTCAGTTCCCTAACGCGGTCTTTGAGGAGCTGGAACTGGGTGCGCTTCCCACAGGTGAAGTCAACAGAGTGACTGCTGCTAACTCTTACCTCCCACATTCTGCAGGAAGAATATTGCACTGCCCTGACTATCATTCCCTCTAAATTTAAACTTCCCCAAAAGATTTGTAAGAATAAACAGAATAACTTACTTACCCTTTTATACTTGGGTTAGAGAAGGTGGAAGGGTGGGAGACACCACTTTTGTGGAGTCTCGGGTTTTGATTCCACCCAAACTATATTTTCCACGGGTCCTCTCGCTCCTGGTCTCCTCCTCCGCCACCAATAATGAAGGGCCCGATGTAAGCTATTATATTCGCCACTTACGTCCCAGCAGTCCCCTCGCGCTCTCTTCCGACTCCCGCTACTGATCAAATGGAGGCCGCAGACTCACGAAATATACTTCTAAACTGAACGCTTACCTTCCCAGCAGTCCCATCGCGCTCTCCCCCGCCTCCCGTCGCTGATCAAAGAGAATGAGAAAGTATTTCTTGGAGCTTAGTCATCTACTCAGGTTCAGGACATTGCTGGAGGAGTTTCTCAGGATAATGTCTTATGCCCAAGCATCTTCAGATACTTCATCAATGAACTTCCATCCATCATAAGGTCAGAAGTGAGAATGTTCATCGATGATTGTGCAACGTTCAGCGCCATTCGCGATTCCTCATATACTGACGCAGTTCATATTCAAATGCACAAGATCTGGACAATATCCAGTCTTGGGCTGACAAGTGGAAAGTGCTATGCACGCCACACAAATGCTATACTCTGAGCATAACCAATAAGGGACAATATAACCGCAGCCCCATAACATTCAATGGAGTCACCATCACTAAATCTCCCATGATTAACATCCTGGGCATTACCATTGACCAGAAACTTAACAGGACTCGCCTCATAATCATTGGGCTACAAGAGCATGTCAGAGGCTAGGAACAATGCACGTATAACATAAGAACTAGGAGCAGGAGTAGGCCATCTGGCACCCTCGAGCCTGCCCCGCCATTTAATAAAATCATGGCTGATCTTTTTGAGACTCAGCTCCACTTCCCCACCCACTCACCATAATGGTTAATTCCTTTACTGGTGGGCTATAACCCACCATCTGAATTTCCAAAGGCTGTGTATCAGTGCAAGGCACAATTCAAAGTATGACGGAATACGCCCCACTTCCCTGCATGGTGCAGGTCCAACAACACTCAAGGAGCTTGACACGATCCAGGACAAAGCCTCCCGCTTGATTAACACCTCATCCACAAGCACGCAGTCCCTCTATCAGCAACGCTCAGTAGCAGCAGTGTGTACTATCTAAAGATGTACTGCAGAAATTTACCAAATATCCTCAGACAGCACCTTCTAAACCACAACCACGTCCATCTGAAAATACAAGGGCAGCTGATACACAGACACATCACTACTTTCAATACCCCTCGAATGCGTCAAACAGGGGAGGCGATAGCCTCGTGCTATTATAGGTGTACCGTTAATACAGAGACCCAGATAACGGGGAATCAGGTTCGAAATATGCAGTGGCAGATGGAAGAACTTGAATTCAATACTTATCTGGAAATAAGAATCTAATGATGACCATGAATCCATTGTGAACTGTCAGAAAATCACTAATGTCCTTCATGGAAGGAAACTGCCATCCATACCCGGTCTGGGCTACTGGTGACTCAAGACCCACAGCAATGCAGTTGACTCTGAACTGCCCTCTGGGCAATTAGGGATGGGCAATAAATGGTGCCTGGCCAGCAATGCTCGCATCCCGTGAATGAATAAAGGGAAAGAAAAGCCCGTCCCCAATCCACTCACTATCCTGCCTTAACTATATATCATTCCTTCAGTATCACTGTGTCAAAACACAAGAATTCTCTTCCGAATGGCATTTTCGCTTAACACACTGCAAGTATACTGCAGCTGTTAAAGAAGGTGACTTGTTACGACCTTCTCAAGGGCAATTAGGAACGGACATTAAATTCTGACCTGCCAATGAGGTCCACATCCCACAAATGAATTGAATGAAAAATCTTTTCTTAACCCTACCGTTTACAATTGGATTCGTGAACATTTTGTGCAGTTAAATCATTCACAATTAATCCAGCATTTATAGCGTAATTATCACCTTTATTTTGAGTAATGGTTAACATTCATCTCACAGGCTACTTATTGTGAAGGTGTTTATTCCATCACATAATTCAATTAACTTTTTCTCATCTCCACATGATATTTTGACTTTGTCTTCGTTATGAAAGACACTTTAAAACAGACTAAAATTGTTGAGTAACACAGGTTACTTGATCAAAAAGGAAATGTATAATTACTATGGAAATGGTGTTGGAGAACTTGATGATGAGAATAAATACCAATAATCATCGAAGTTGCTTCAAAGAGCACTAAAGGTAAGACCCTGGAAGTTGTGAAGTCTTTCAAGATTCGAAAGAACCTGGAAAAATTCCAATGAATTGGTGGTTGAGAAAAGGAACACGGCTGCTTAAAAAAAAGTTCTAGGGAATTATTACCTGGTTTTCCTGACACCGCTAGAGGAGAAAATGATGTACTGCGTTGACAAGTATTTAGTAGCAGAGCACTTGGAAAACAGTGATGCGATCATGCGGAGGCAGCACGAATTTATGAAAAGTAAGTCATATTTGAAACTTACTACAAGTTTTCATGGAAGTAACTAGTAGAATTGATCGGAGGAACGAACGTATGTGGTTAAATTGTACCTTCAGAAGGCTTTAGATAAGCTTCTAAACATAGATTAGCATGTAAATTTAAAACACGTGGAATTAATATTAGTGTACTGGTATGAAGAAAGTACCAGTAGGAAGTCCATGGAAAAGATCAGCAATAAATAGGTTCCCTTCCGAGCGGCAGGCAGTGACTGGTCAGGTAGCACAGGGATCAATGATTGGACTTCACCTTACATAAGGGAACTTAACGTCTTGTCTCTCGGAGTGCAGAAAACATGAAGTTGGTTGGGATGGTGAGCTGTCACGATTATGCAGAAAGGTTTCAGTAAGATTTGGGAAAGTTGAGTGATTGGACAAATGTACAGTAGATAATATATAATGTGGATAAAAGTGAGGTTATTCACTTTCGCAAAATAGAAAGGCTGGTTATTATCTCAATAGCGATATATTGATATAGTCGGAGTTACAACAAGACCTGAGTGCCCTTCTACACCTGTCAATGAAGGTTCACATGCAGGTGAGCGGGCAAAGAAGAAGACAAGTAGCGTGTTGGCTTTCATAGCGAGAGGATTCGAGTAAAAAATGCAATTATCTTGGCGCTATTGCACTGACCTGTGGCATGACTGAACAGTCGTATGAAGAGAGACTGAATTGACTATTCACTCGCGTTTAGAAGAATGAGAAGGAATCTCACAGGGCTTGTAAAATTGCAAACAGGCCTGGACAGGTTAACAGAGGAATGATATTTCGAATGATTAGCGAGACAAGAACAAGTTGTCACAGTCTAAGGATAGGGCATAGAATATTCTGTTCTGAGACAAGTGAAAGTGCTCTGGGGACTTATCTTCTCACAGCTTGTAACAATGGACTCATGCGAAGTCATGGAAACTAAATTCTGATGTTGTTTGATTCAACTCGGAGGTTGTCACAGAGCTTATTTCCAGAGTCTCCTCAGACTCTGCCCCTGCGTTAATTATAACTTTGTCAACTGTATTTGGAAAACCTGGGCTGGATGTGGCAGATCCCTTTCCATGCATATTCTCACTTCGTGTTCTCAGAGCTTTCACTCTCTGCAGTCTCTGCTCCATTTTTCTTTTGTTCATGTTCCAAATCCAGACATATTGTAACTACACTGCTTCATTTAGAATTGGATGATCAAATCCTCAGGTCTTCCTGAATACCTGCAGCATTTCACAGCACAAGTTCTAGCAAAACAGCCACAGTCCTTCCACTAACCTTCCACGAGCAGAATTAATTCAAGTGCCTATTTCTTACAAGTTAGCTGTTTGGTCTATTTCAATAACAATTGAGGGGTTTCAGCATGTTGCTGATCACATGATCAGCTGGGTGACAAACACAGAAGTGCAGCGGACAGGACAGAGCAGGTTTCAAACACGTGAGTCAATGCGGCTGGTGAAGTGAATGACACCGGAACAGATTCAATTTCATTGTTTCTGAACTTCATAATGCAGCAGTCCATACCCAGGAGCCAAAGAACAAGAATGGGGTAAGACACAACGAGGGCAGAAATTCACTTTAAAAATAAAATAGGCCAATTACTTCATGGAGAGCAAATTCAGAAATATGGTGAATAATCAGGGTATTAGGACTAACTGGATGAT
>JAHRHZ010000201.1:497592-508946 GCA_024137785.1 Ginglymostoma cirratum | reverse complement strand
GTTATCTCGGATTCTCCAGCATCTGCAGTACCTTTTATCTCGATATCCTCCTTTTCTGCATGCGTGATACCATCTCTGATTAGCAATGCTACTCCCCCACCTTTTTTACCTTCCTCCTTATTTCTTTTCAAAATTCTAAACCCTGGAACATCCAACAACCATTCCTCCCCCAGTGTTATGCAAGTCTCTGTAATGACCACAACATCGTAATTCCAAGTACTGATCCATGCTCTAAGTTCATCACCCTTATTCCTGACACTTCTTGTGTTAAAATAGAAACACTGCAACACGTCGCACTGACTGCAATTTCACCCTATCAACTGTCTATCCTTCCTGACAGACTCTCTGCATGCTGTATATGCCTGTACAGCAGCTTACTCATCCTCTGATTCATAATTACAATTCCTATCCTTCTGCCAAACTAGTTTAAACCCTCCCGAAGAGTCCTAGAAAGACTCCCACGCAGGATATTTGTGCCTCTTCGGTCCAACTGCAATCCATACTTCTTGTACTTGTCCCACTTTCCCCAGAAGGTACCCCAAAGATCGACATACCTGAAGGTCTCTGTCCTACACCAGCTCTGTACCCACGTGTTCAGCTGCACTCGATGTCTATTCCTGGCCTCACTAGCCCCTGGCACCTGTAGTAAATCTGAGAATACTACTCTGTTCGTTCTGGCTTTTAGCTTCCAACCTATCTCCTTTTATGAACTTTTTAGGTCCTCATCCATTTTCCTAGCTATGTCATTGTTACCACGACTTTTGGCTGCTCACCCTCTCCCTTAAGAATCTTGTCGAATCGATCTGAGATATCTCTGACCCTGGCATCCGGGAGGCAACATACCAAACGGGAGTTTGCAGTTCTGAAGAAGGGTCAGCGGACCCGAGATATTAACTCCGTTTTTTTCCCTTCACAGATACTGTCAGACCTGCTGAGCTTTTCCAGCAACTTTGTTTTTATACCAAACGGGAGTCTCGCTTGGTACCACAGAATCTCCTGTCTGTTGCCCTAGCCATTGAATCTCTTATCACCATCACTCTCCTATTCTCCCCACTTCCATTCTGAGCCACAGAGTCAGGCTCTGTGCCAGAGACCTGGTTGCTATGGCTTTCTCTTGGTAGGTGGTCAACCTCCAAAAATATCCAAAGAGATATACTTAGTATTGAGGTGAACGGCCTCAGGGGATCTCTGTACTGTCTGCCAATTCCCTTTCCCTCTCCTGACAGTCACCCAGCGACATTTATCCTGGACTTAGGTGTGACAACCTTCGTATTACTCCCATCTATCACCCCATCAGCCTCCCGAATGATCCGGACTTCATCCAGCTCCAGCTCCAGTTCTGGAAAGAGGTTTGTGAGGGGCTGGAGTTGGGTGCCCTTCTCACAGGTGAAGTCAGGAGCGACACTAGTCGTGACTCTTACCTCCCATACCCTACAAGAGGAGCATGCAACTGTCCTAGTTTCCTTCCCCTCTGTTCTCGATTGCTACAAGAATAAAGAATAAAACAATCTTAACTTACCGACTCTCCACACAGACCTTTTTTTTTAAAATTAGAGGAGGAGGATGGGTGGGAGACACTACACGTGTAGTGTTTTGGGTTTAGCCAACGTCCGAATATATTAGTTCACTTCATGGTTGACCCTAGCTCGCTCTCTCAACACTCCCGCCACTCTGACCTGTCTGTCTCCTCTCCACCTATCTTCTACTCTGTTCATCTTCTATCCGCCTTCCCCTCTCTCCCTATTTATCCCAGAATCCCCTTCCCCTCCCCCATTTCTGAAGAAGGGTCTCGGCCCCAAACTTCAGCTTTTCTGCTCCTCTGATGCTGCTTGGCTGGTGTGTTCATCCAGCTCTACACCTTGTTATCTCTGAGGTATAATTTGTTCGTTTTCTTTCCTCACACTTCACATCGTGACGATCTTCGTTTTGCTTTATAAAGATTGTGGATCGTCACCATGAGTCAGATGTTAACTGGGGGCCACGGTAGTGGTCATTCTCCTCGACCTGATATTCAGACATATTCCCATTGTTTATTGGCAACAGTTTTATTTCATGCTGTCCACCCCCATGTGTAATATTCATGCCGTCCTACTTTATGCAGCCACTGACTGTTCTGTCTGGTTCACCGTCACTTTCACCTTTGATCGATTTGTGGCCATTTGTTGCCAGAAGCTGAAAAGTAAATATTGCAGTGAGAAAACGGCGGCTGTGGTTCTGGGAACAGTGACAGTGCTGAGCTGTTTAAAAAATATTTTCTGTTTTTTATGCTCACAGCTCGCTATTTGCTGGGGAACGACCCCTGGTTTTGTTAGGAAACATTCGATGTTTATGTCTCTCGTGTCTGGGTCACAATCGAGTTCCTCCACCACATGCTAACCCCGGGTCTCCCATTTCTCCTCATTCTGCTGCTCAATGTTTTCACCGTCAGACACATTTCAGTGACCAGCTGAGACGGCAGGAGACTCCGGGCTCACACCACTGGGGACAGTCAAGGTGATGCAGAAATGGAAAATCGAAAAAAAAATACCCATTATTTTACTGTTTATGATCTCGGCTAATTTTATCCTCTTATGATCAGAATTAATAGTGTATTCTGTATGGTACCGGATGTTTAATTTGGGGTATTACTCCGTTAATTTCCATCCCTTTGTGCAGGAATTGGGCTTCATGCTGCAGCTCCTCGGTTGCTGCACAAACACTGCGATTTATGCTGTGACCCAGTCTAAGTTGAGGCAGCAGCTGAAGAATGTGCTGAAATATCTCTTTACCCAATTTCATCAATCAATCAAATTCACTCATTCATCAATCCATCCAGGATTTTCTCCTTTCGGTTCAATGTTTGACGCAATGAAGCAGCCTGTTGCTATGGTAACAGACTGAGGGTAGTGCTGGCCTGTCCAACGTTATCCCACAGAGGGTTACAGGCACACATTTCAGTGATCCTCTCAAATCAGGGGCCAGAGAGAAAAAAGCACTATTCCACTGACTGTGTCAATAACTCCAATTTGTAATTAATAAAAATGTTCATTAAAAAAATGTCAAAAAGCAGTGTGAATTATATTTTTGTTTGTCTTTGTGTTGAAGAAGCTGAGCTGGAGAGAGACAGACTTGGCCCCAGGTCCTGGTCCTCATGGAAGCAGAGGGGACAGGGGGTGAGCTCGGGAGTTGGATTTAAGTTACTCTGTCCTTGTGTTCACCTCTGTGTCACCCACTCCAAACTGGCATCGACCGAATTTCTCCCCCTTGTTCCATCTCCCTCCGTATGTCCCTTTGATCTCACCATGATGTCCCTCTCTCTCTGTCTCCTCGTCCTTTTTTCTTCCTCTTTTTCACTGTCCCTCTCTCCCGAATTCTCCTTCACTCTCTCTGCCTTTTTCACTCTCTCTACCTCCCAATCTCCCTCTCTCTCAGTTTTCTCACACTCTCCATACCTCTCTTGGTCAAACCCTCTCTCACCTTCCATTGCATGGGGGAACAGTTTGGGTTGAGGTGACAGGATGTTGCTCGTGACCATCGTGTGGGTGACGACACAGACTATTATTAAGGGAACAGTGCAGTGGTGGTGCAGCAGGCCGGTGGTTGGGGAACAAAGTATGTGTCGGACCCCTAGCCCTTGCCAGGGGAACAGTGTGGTGGTGGGACTGAGGGTCGGTGTCTGTGGAACGGTGTGGGATGGGTCCACTGGCTGTTGTTTGGGGGAAAGGTTTAGGTGTGGGTCCACAGTCCATTGCCATAGGAAAAGACTGAGTGTGTCAGTCTGGTGGGGATTATACATAGGAGTAACTGAAGAACAAAAAGTGAAAGCAGTTTGTGATTGACACAGCTGAGAGACCACCAAAACAGCATGTCAGGTCTGAGCTGTACAGTCCTGCCGAGGGGAGTTGTGAATGGAGGTGGGCAATTAGAGCAATAACAAGAAGAAACATCTCCATAAATATTCCCAGAGTCAATGCTGAGGGAACACAGGACATCAAGCCACCGACACGACAGAACTATTTCCTTCTATCTTCAGCAAGAAGTTGCGAGTTGATGACCCACCGTTTCGATTTGGTTTGATTTATTACTGTCACATGCACCGAGATGCAGTGAAAATATTTTATTTTGTGTGCAGTACAGGCAGTCAAACAAGCATACCGTTTGTACCTTCGTATTGTGGCATTTTCCTGAGGACCTCCATGTCACTGATGTCAGTCTTGAACTAATTTCACTGACTCCATGCAATATCAAAAAACGACTGAAGGAACGGGATATTACAAAAGCTGTAGGCGCTGACAACCTTCCAGCAATAACACTGAAGGCTTGTGTTCCAGAATTGGCCAGGCCATGAGCCAAGCTGCACCAGTACATCTACACCACTGGCATCTGTCCAGCAATGCCGCGAGCACAAAAGGCAGGAAATGTCCAGTCGAGTTAATTTGCATCCAATCAGGTATCTTTCAATGTTCAATGAAGTGATGGAAGGGAAGTGGACATGGCTCTCAAGCATCACATTCTCAACAATAAGCTGCTCACTGACACTCAATATCTTCTAATGTTATCTGTCTTTGTTCATAGTTCCAATTTGTTTCTTGTATTAGATTTATCAAATCTCTTCCGGCAGGAAGATGGCGTTCAAACACAATCACATCAAACGTGAGCTTTCAAATTGTGGGCTAGACTCGAGGGAAGAGACAGAGAGGGGTGGTGGGAGAGAGAGATAGCGAGAAATAAGGAGAGAGAGGGAGAGAGAGAACGGGGAGATGGGGAGAGACTGGGTGAGGAATGGAGTGAGGGAGGAAGAGAGAGAGACAAAAGAACATAGAGAGGGAGGAAGAGAGAGAGGAGAGAGAGCGAGGGTGCGAGCGCGGGGATAAAGAGGGGGAAAGAGAAAGTGCCCCTTTCTCAGTCCTGATTGCTCCCTTGTGTTTAAAGTGATACAATGCCGCCATCTGCTGGCCTCCCCACACCACTACACAGGGGATGGTGGAGGGTGAAAACGGTCAGGGTTCAGTCAGAGAGAGTGTCGCTCACAGCAGCATCAACACACACACACGCACGCACACACACACACACACAGTGGGCTAGCGTAGAGAGGATTGCAATTGTACTGAGGCTCATCAGAGTTCAGAAATATTTGTGTTCGCTCTGCAAATGTGGAAACGATCTATCTTTGGGACGTTTTTCTGACATTATACACGTTGAATAGATTATTCCCGTTGCAACTGTATTCAGGCACCTCCGAGTGAACCGTTTGTGGGGAGACATGGTGAATCTTATTGCACTTTCTGCATTTTTTCATGTTTTGTAATCTACTCTCTTGTTTCGTAAGCGGGAAAAATAAACCAAAAATGGAGGAAGTGAGACCAGCAGTGGGTTTGTTTATCTCTCGTTCTGCTCGTATCTCAGGGACAACATCGATCGGACAAAACTGCTTTGTGTCTCCAAGGACATTGTTTGAAGAGCGAAAAAAATGGTGCAACTGGAGAGATTCACAGGCTGTGATACTTTGAAGACGAAAACAAAATCTGTGGCTTGTAGAGTGGAATGGGGAGGCCGCCAGAGGGTGGTACTGTTTCACTTTAAACACAAGAGGGAGCGAGAGAATGAGTCTTCGATTCATCACTTTTTAATTCATTCATTCATTCAAACTTCTCTCTAGTGAGCCCTGCTACAGCCAGAGATCAGTACACAAATACAAACTCACAGAGACACACATATTGAAACACACATCAACATGACTGTTGTATCACTTTAAACACAAGAGGTACAGACAGAGTGAAAGGGGAGTGGGTTTAAACCCCATTTCAATAGATTCACCCACAAAAAAACAGAGAAGCCCAAGATTCCACACAAAGTCTCATTGCATTCCAATAGAAGCAGGTCACACGCAGTTATAAACCAGAGGCTGCAAACGTTGAGAAACCCTTACCCCTCCCTTCACATTTGTGTATCTCTCCAACTTCTCTCTCTGCCTCTTTCTCTATATCCCAGGTTTTCATCGTAACTCCTGTGATGGAATTATTTCTCCTGCAATTTCAATGTTCAATGACTGGAGACCCTCCTGCACCCCCATCCCAGCCGTTGTATCTATTCCCTGGCCCCACATCCTCAGCTCCCCACTCCCACAGACCTCTGATCTCACTCCCATCCCTGTCCTTCCATGCTCTTACTCTCTCTCCATCTCTTTTCTTTCTCCCACACTCCCACTGATTTAAACCTCTATCTCTGAAATGTTGACACTCCTGTCACTTTGTAAACCTGACCCATCACATTGCAGTATTGACGGTTTAAAATGGTGGGACGGTCTGGACATATTGACGGGTGTCGGGGGAAGACCCCAGACTGAGGAATGTGGATGGAGAAATGGAAAGATAGAGAGAGAGAGAAAGGAAGAGAGAAAGAAAGAGGCAGGCTATGGACAGAAAGAAAAGAAGTAAGACACCAGGCTGACGAAAGTGCGGAGAGAGGGAAATGGACAGAGAGAGAGAGAGAAAAAAAAAAGTAAGATCAGAGACTCTGCAAATGACATTTTGACACTGAGCCAGTTGTTGAAATGTAGGCCACTCTGCAGGCAATTTGATACACAGCAAGCTCCCACAAGCAGCAATGAGGCTACAGACAGATTGTTTATCTCCCTGATGCTGGTTAAAGGTTCAGTTCTGGCTCCAAGACGACAAAAAGGGACCAATCCTGCTGTTTGCCAAATTCAAAATACTTCCCCTTTCTCATTTCTCTATGCACTCTCTCTCTGTATCCCCCTCCCCAATAACTGATGTTTCTCCCTCTCTCTGTTTCTGTCTCTTTCTCTGTCCCACTCTCCATCTATTATCTTTCTCTCTGTCTCTCCCTCATATTTATTCTTGTACATTTTGACCATTATCTCACCTTTTTAAAACACTGTAGCGTTTATATTTGAGAATATTCTGCTTTATAAACCGGGTCACCATTTCCTAGCAGCCTCTGTGCCAGCAATGCTGCAGGCCATTGATGCACAGTGTGATCCTATAGGTCGTCAATTTCTACTCCGTAATGTACTGAAATCCCACTTTATGTTCATCCAAGAGGCTGTCGTTTTTATCGGAGCTCCTTTGTTTAAAAAAAAACATTTCCCAGGATTTAATTTTGCGAACAGTACTTTCTAGAAGGAAGTGACTGGAGCTGGTCAGTGATGTGATATCAGAGACGCCCGTTCTCTCTGCCGCCAACACCCCGCCCCGCAAGATCCTGTCTTCCTTTCCCAGCCCAGCTACAAAGACACAGCCTGTCCTTCTATTGCTCCCTCCCGCATATATGCACTCTCTCTCTCTTTGTCTATGTCTTTTCTTTTACCCCTTTGTCTCAAATAAAAATCACCTGCTGAAAAATATTTCGATCTCCCCCACTCAGATAGTCTAAGTGAATGGGTAAAGGTCTGGTAGATGGAGTACAATTTCGATAAGTGTGAGGTCACCCATTCTGGTTGGAATAACAGCAAAATGTTTTAAATGGTAAAAAATTGCAACACTCTGCTGTGAAGAGGGACTTAGGTATCCTTGTGCATGAATCGCTAAAAGTAGGATTGCAGGTGCAGCAGGTATTTAAAAAGCCAAATGGAATTTTGTCTGTCATTGCTAGAGGGATGGAGTTTAAAAACAGAGAGGCTATGCTGCAACTGTATAGGGTCCTGGTGAGGCCACAACTGGAGCACTGTGTGTAGTTTTGGTCTCCTTACTTGAGAAGGGATATACTAGTACTGGAGGTGGGGGGGCAGACGAGAATCACTTGGTTGATTCCAGAGTTGAGGGGGTTGGATTATGAGGAGAGACTGAGTAGATTGGGATTATATTCATTCGAATTCAGAAGAATGAGACTAGATCTTATAGAAACATATAAGATTATGAAGAGTATAGATATGGTGGAGGCAGGGAGGTTGTTTCCACTAGCAGGTGAAACTAAGGCTAGGGGACATATCCTCAAAATAAAGGGAAGCAGGTGTAGGACTGAGGTCAGGAGGAACTTCTTCACCCAAAGGGTTGTGAACCTGTGGAATTCCTTGACCAGTGAAGTGGTTGAAGCTACCTTGCTAAATGTCTTTAAGGCAAGGCTAGATGTGTTTTTGAACAGTCAAGGAATTAAGGGTTATGGTATGCAGGCGGGTAAGCAGAGCTGAGTCTCAAAAAGATCAGCCATGATCTTAATGAATGGCGGGGCAGGCTCGAGGGGCCGGATGGCCTACTCCTGCTCCGAGTTCTTACCTTCTTCTAATAACGACTGGTAACATTGTTGTGTGTGAGACGTTTCTATTTGTTTGAAAAATCAACAAATGGAAGCTGGAGAGGGATCAGGAGAGGAGACAGAGAGAGAAAGACAGGGATCCCCTCCAGATACTAATGGAATTGAATTCAAATGGACAACTGGCACCTTATTGCTGCGATTATCAAATTTCATCATTCTGGCCTTAACACTACACATATCACTCTGACGTGAGAAGGAGTCTTTGGAGAGAATTTCTCATTTAGGTCTTTAAAATGCTCTTTGGGGAGTCCTGTCAGCCAGACACTCACTGGGAAGAGGGTTGACATGTTTGTGTCAAATCCCAAGGTCCCAGTTACTTTAACCTTAGGCTTCAAACCTGGTTAAAACGAAACGGTCATAATCCGACAGCACCCAGTGAACCAGAGTCCCCCAAAAACAAGGGTCCACCACAGAAAATCAAACCTCAGGGTAATAAACAGACCCAACTCACGTGAGCCCCATGGGGTGCACCCTGTCGAACAGGCCTCAGGCCAATATCTGCCCCTCTCTGGAGGAAACTGTTGTCTAAGGGAGAGGCAGGAAATGATTGGAAAAAGATATAAAGGACATTTTTAATGGAACTGCGCAGCAAGAGGCCAGGGTTTTGTGTCTGTCCAGCACACAAACCAGCCCTCAGCAATGCCCAAATATGATCAAATTGGGGAAACCTTGGTAAATATCAATCCCGGAACCATCAGACAGCCTTGAAATGATGACTTTATTGAGACAGTCAATGCTTCAGTCACATTGCTGCAGGCCATCGAGTCACAGCAAGATCCCACAGGCAGCAATGTGTCAGGAACAACATAAACTCAATTTTTGTGATGGGATGCTAGTTAAACGGTAAATATTTGCTGCAAGCTCTGGTAGTAACATGACAGATATTTAACAATATCACATCCCTCTCCCTACTTCCCTTCACCTCTCTATATCTCGCTCCAAATATCAAGTTAACATTAACACATACTACTCTCAGTATAAAAAGTCTTTCGAAAGGGTTTCACTTTTAGGGTTTTAATTTCCACTTTGGGGAGCCCTGTCATTCAGACATTCACTGGGAGGAGGGTTAACAAGTTTGTGTCAAATCCCAAGGCCCAGTTAATTTAACCCTCGGCTTCAAACCTGTTTTAAAAACGACAGGGCCGCAATCCAACAGCAACACAGTTAACCCAAGGCCCCAAAAAAACATGGTCCCCAAGTGGAAATAAATCTCGGGGTAATAACTAGACACAACTCACATGGACTCCAGGTCTTAGGATTGTGTCCCCCTCTGGAGAAAGCCATTGTTTGAAGATCTCTTGTGCCCGAAACTCTCGCTCTTTGCTTCTTCAAAACACAAATCCCTTCAGAGAGAGAAAAAAAGACATCATTAGTTGAAAAGCAAAGCAGGAAAAACTTTTCGGGGAGATAGCACAGCAAGATCCCGGGATTTCCTCTCTGTCACACAGACAACCTCTCAGCAACATCCAAACATAAACGTATCGGGCGATGAGTTGAGTTTTCATGGCAGATCCTTTGAAATACTTTCAAATGATGTTTTAGCTGATAAAAACAGTCACTGCCTGCAATGATGGCGCTGGGGCAACTGGTTAACTGAAAGATCCCACGTACAGCAATATATCAGCAGCCAGTTAATCTGATTGACTGCTTTTTCGCTCTGTGATGTTGCTTCAGTTTAATTGTTTCCTGTGACCACAGAATCGAACATTACAATTAATTCACAACCTGAAATACCTTTACCTAATTCTCCTGTTTCCCCTACTCTTACAGTTCATCAAATCTTTCTCTCACTGTCATATTTTATAATCCTGTCCCACTCTTTCACCCACATTAAACCTCGGGGTCATAAAGACACATGACTCAAGTGGGCCCCACAGGGTACAGCCTGTCGAACAGGCCTCAGACCTATGCTACCCGTCCCCACACCACCGAGGTTGTTCTTTTTCAAGGCTTTCCTGGTTCCAGGCATTTTAGGTTTTCACATTGCAGCTTTCAAAACGAAAGCCCCTTGGTATAAAAGAGAAATGATTAGTTGAAAGGGGGAGTGAGAGCATTTTGCAGCAAAATTACACAGCAGGAGCCCATGTTTATTTGCTAGCACCCCCTCCACACTTCGACTGTGTTAAATATCATCATAGCAGCATCAAAATACAGAACAAGTCATAAGATAGCAAATTACCAGAGGCTTGAAATTTTCTGTCTCTCAAACACACACACACACACGCACACGCACACACACACTTGCATGCACTCCCAAATGCACATATTCTTGCACACATACTCTTATAAACATTTGCTCACAAACACATACAAGGTTACACACACATACACTCTTGCACGCACGTGGTCTTGTATGTACATACACTGGCACATGCACACTTTTTCTCTCAAACTCATACACCTTTGCGCACTGACTGTCATGCACAATCTCTGTCTCGCGCGCACAGATGCAATTACATACATATAAGTCTATGGGGTAATTTGCACTTACAGATTTGCATTTGCAGATGCGTTCTGTTTTGTTCAAAAATTTGCAATTTGTAGACAGTCAGTCAATGTGGTATTTTACAAATTCCAACTTCAGAAATAAAACCAGTAGTGCTCACACATAAAATGTGTTGTCTGACCCGAGATATCACGTCTGGTATAGTGATAAAACCCTTAAGAGTCTCGGGGCAGTGACTTGAAAGAAATCCTGGGCTTTACATATCAATCAATTGAAATTTGTATCTCCTACTAACTGATAAAAGGTTTAACAGCCATTTTGTGTTTGCTCAATAATTTTGCATCAGTTGTACGACCCTTTGATCTTTTATCTATAAATTCTGAGTCTGATGCCTCCTCTCTCACTAGCACCTGAAGAAGGAGCAAGACTCCGAAAGCTTGCGTTTTCAAGGAAACTGTTAGACTATAAAATGGTGTCTTGTGATTTTTGACCTTGTCCAGCTAAGTCCAACACTGGCATCTCCACATCATGGCTATCACCAACACGCATTCTCTCTCTCTCCTGGTCTCTCTCTCCCTCTCTCCCTCTCCCTCTCTCTCTCTCTCGAGCACACACACACACACACACACACACACACACACACACACACACACAC
>JAHRHZ010000201.1:454545-497582 GCA_024137785.1 Ginglymostoma cirratum | reverse complement strand
ACACACACACACACACACACACACACACACACACACACACACACACAGTCTCACAACCTTGTACACTTTCTCACAAATCTCTCGGTCACTGTCTCGTATACACTCTTGCCCGTACTTTCACACACAGTCTGTCGTGCACATTGACTCAAATATGGTGCCTCAGAGGTTAGGACTTCTGCCTCAAAGCGCCAGGGACCCAGGTTCAATTCCAGTGGTGGGCAACTGTCTGTGTGGAGTTTGCACATTCTCCCCGTGTCTGCGTGGGTTTCCTCCGGGGGCTCCGGTTTCCTCCCACAGTCCAAAAATGTGCAGGTTAGGTGAATTGGCCATGCTAAATTGCCCATATGGATCTATAGATTAGGTGGGTTATGGAGGCGGAGTCTGGGTGGGATGCTTTGAGGTTCAGTGTAGACTTGTTGGGCCAAAGGGCCTGTTTGCACACTGCAGGGATTCTATGAATCTATGAAACTCACATATTCTCTCCTGTACATGCTCATACATATTCCCTTGGGCTCAGCCTCTCTTGTGTGCACACACATTCTTGTTCATTCTCTCGTGCACACACACACTTTCTCATATTCTCTCTCTTGCAGACAATTTCACACGCACACACACTCTTGCACACCACACAGTGCAGGCGTCGACACACATGCAGACACAAACAAGGACACCCTCTGTGGTGGATACTCACTCTCTCTGTCTGGAAGCCGCTCTCACGCTCACTCGCTCTTGTACATGCTCTCTCGCAGGCAATCTTCCATGTGCACAAACTCCTGGATGAGCGCACACACACACACACACACACACACGCACACACACGCACACACACACACTTGCGTGCAGGTGCATACACACAAACACACACTCACTGTCACACTCATTCATTCGCTCTCACTGTCTCACTCTCATCCCCTCGCTCTCACACTCTCAACCCTTCACTGTCACAGCCACACTCTCACCCCGTCACTGTCACACTCTCACCCCCTTGCTTTCACGGTCTCTCTCACCCCCTCACTGTCGCTGTCACACTCGCACCCCTTTGCTTTCATGGTCACTCTCACCACCTCACTTTGGTGGGCACTCCTTCACAGTAGCACTCACTTCCTCAATATCTCTCTCTATCTCTCATTTTCACTTTCACACCCTCACTGTCACTCTTACTCCCTCGCTTTCACTCTCACTCACCCCCTCATTCACCTGCCCTCACTTACTCGCAATCTTTCATTGTCAAACTCACTCCATGGCAGTTGCAGTGACTCCCTCACTGTTAACCTTGCTCCCTTACAGTCACTGTCACTCCTTCACTCAAACTCCTCGGTCACTCTCTCTTGGTCAATCTCACTCCCTTACTGTCACTCCCACTCCCTCATTCTAATTCCTTCACTGTCTCTCTCAATCACTCACTCCTTCACTTTGATACTCAGTCTCTCTTTGATGCATTCACTCCCTCATTCTCAATGTCACTCTCACTCCCTCACTGTGCCATACACCCTCGCAGACGCTCTGACTCACTCACTCTCACACTGAACCTCTCCCTCTAACGCTGAATCCCTCCCTCTCACACTGAGTCCCTCACTGTCATATTGAATTCTTCACTGTCACACTCTCACTCCCTCGCTGTCACTCTCACGCCTTCACTGTCACACTCTCACCCCTTGTCTCACTTTTGCATGCTCTCACACTTTCTCATAGTCACTGTCTCACTCTCACACCCACTGTCTCGCTCTCACACTGGCTGTCTCGCTGTCTCACACTCACTGTCTCGCTGCCTCACATATACTGTCTCGCTCTCACACCCACTGTCTCGCTCTCGCACTCACTGTCTCGCTCTCACACTTTCTGTCTCGCTCTCACACTTGTTGCATCGCTCTCTCACACTCACTGCCTCACTCTCACACTAAATGTCTCACTCTTTCACACTCACTGTCTCGCTCTCTCACGCTCACTGTTGCGCTCTCTCACACTCACTCTCTCGCTCTCATACTAATCATCTCACTCTCTCTCACTCATTCCTCTCACTGCCTCGCTCTCTCACTCTGTCATTCTCTTTCTCTCATGTCCTTATTGTCTCTCTCATTATGTCACTCCCAATCCCCTGCTGTCACTCGCACTCCCTCGCTGTCACTCCCACTCCCTCGCTGTCACTCCCACACCCTGTTGCGGCCTTGTAGATCCCCACGTTATGTTTATTTGAAATTCTGATTTTGTTTTTTTTTATATTGAGACTGTAGAACATTGTAGCCACTGTAGGTCAATATGGTGCTTGATAAATTGCTGTTCTGGGGATCACTGAAGCCTGACTCCAGGTTAAAACTTTAACAGTTTATGAAGGTGGCCTCACTATTACAATTCAGTGGCAGTCGTGACATGTTGCATTGTGTATATTCTTGTTGCTCTGCCTGTTTAAAGTTTAGTACATTAGACAGTCACAGATTAAATACGGATTTCTAACGAAGCAGTATTTTTAAACAGATTCTGAAACTTGCATCTCAAGCAAACAAAACTTGCTTATGCTTTCTTACAGAGTTCTCCATATCCTGCTTCTGAAATTTCTACAATGCAGGAGTGTCTGAATTTATCATATTTGTCTCTCTCCTGTGGAGACACAATTCCAGAGTCAAACTGCATCTTTCCCTGTTCCTGCGTGCTGTTTAATATTGTACCATTTAGTTTAGTTTGTCCCTCCTCAGTCTGACATCCAAAATGTTTCGATTCACATCTCGTTGAGTTTTGCCTGTAGAAGGCTGAGAGATGTGTTTTAATCTGCAAAGCCAGGACGAATGATTCAGAAGGTGTCAGTCAGTGACACATTGTAGGTTTCTTCACATCGGCCATTTGATTTTAGCACAGAATCAATATTGACTATATAATTGAGGGAGGCAGGAAAGTGTGGGGACTTGGGAGTCCATGCCAGTTTTATTGCAGGGTAGATTCACCAGCATGATAGCTGGACAAATGGAGTTCACTGGCGAGGGTGTGAAATAACACAAACACAGGATCACATTCCTGAAGGATAGGAGGTAATGTAAGTTTTTGAGACAATAATGGAAATCGCTGGGATAGATAGATAGACTTCTTGCTGCTTCTGGATCTAGGCCTAGGATTCATCGTCTGAAAATCTAACAAAAATACACTGAAACCATTGCACATTTCTCCACATGTGAGTATACCAGGTGAGGACTGCAGAATTCCTCCCTAAAGGGCATCATTGAGTCAGATGGGTTTTCCCAAGAACTTGGGAGTGATGGTCTCTGCAGTGTTACTTCACAGACCATCCCCGCCCATTTCCATAGCAACGGCCAGTGGCCCCAACCTCCTCTCTTCCCCTGCCAATGCACTGTCGACCCAACCCCACTCTGTTCCCCGAGCAACAGCCAGTTTCCCCTTACATATGCAGTGTTCCCCTCGCAACGGTCTGTGACCTTACTCCTCTGCTCCCCTAGCAACACATATGGTTTCCACACCGAATCTGTTCCCTCAGCAATGGCCTCTGTATAACTACACCCCCCATGATGTTCCCTGTCAATGAACAATTGTCCCACTCCTTCACCTTTCCTTGAGTAACAGCCAGTGATACAAAAACCGACTCCGTTCCTGAACAATAGCCTGTGGACCCATTGCCATTCTGCTCGCCTAGCAACAGTGTCTGGCCTAAACCCCAAGCTGTTCCCAGTCAATGCCCTGCTGCATCACACCCAGTCTGTTCCCTTAACAATCGGCTTTGGACTCACCCACACTCTGTTCTCAAACAATGGTGTGTGACCTCACCCCAACAACTGCTCCCTGAGCAACACCCTTGAACCCACTGGCCTGTTTTCTCCACTTGAAACACTCAGCAGCTTAACCCCACATTATTTGGCAGAGGAACAGCCTGCCACCCAGCACTGACACTGGGCCCTAGCAACAGCCTGTGGACTTACTCCCAATCTGTTTTCGAACCAGCTGTCAGTGTTCCTGCTAACAATCTCTTCTCTCAGCAACGGCTTGTGAACCCATTCCCACCCTGTTCCCCTAGCAACAGACAGTGGTTTGGCACAGTCTGTTCCTTTCACAATTGCCTGTTGTCCCACCCCCACACTGTTCACATAGCAACGGCCAGTGTTATCACGCCCGTGTAATGGCATTTGGCCCAATCCCCACACTGTTACCCCAGCAATAGCCAGAAGCGTCCTAACCCACTCTGTTCCCTCAGCAACAGGCTATGGTACCACCCTGACTCTGTCCCCTAGTAACGGAAGATGAAAGAGGATCCTAGTTAGAGAGGTTTGGAGAGAGGGGAGATTGGAAGGTTGAGAGTGCAAGAGGGAGAGAGAGTGAAGGAGAATGGGGGAGGGAGTTAACAACCAAAAAGAGAGAGAAAATGGGAGGAGAAGCGAGAGTGGAATAGAGATAGAGTGGGAGAGTAAGTCAAGGGGAAAAATGAATTCTGCCAAGGCCAGGCTGGAGTCGGTGACCCGGAGGTGGAAGCGAGAACAGAATGGTTTAAACCTAACTCCTGAGCTCGGTCCCAATCCCCTCACCTTCGCTGAGGACCAGGACTTGGTTTACAGACTGCCTCTCTGTAGCTGAGCTTCAACAAAAACACAAACAAAATACCACAAATGCTGGAGATCGCCGTGGGTCAGACAGTATCTTTGGAGAGAGCAAGCTATCTTTTCGAGTCTAGATGACTTTTCATCAGAGCTGAAGTGAAGTGTGGAGGGTTTCGCATTCATGCCATAATTCGATGGAGGGGGTTGTGGGGCTAGGGAATGTAGGGACGATGCCACCTTCCGAAACAGTGCAGCTGACATGGCTTGCTGCTTCTATGACTGTCGTTGCCCACACACTGTGGATGACAGGGCCCCCTCAACTGCATCTGACCTATCACCCATGAATCCAGCCATGTCCTTTCCTATCACTCGCAAATTCGTGATCGGCTTCCCTTCGTCCTCACTTTTCATCCCAGCAGCCTCCGCATTCAAAGAATTATTCTCTGCCATCTCAAACAACTCCAGCACAATGCTACCACGAAATGCAGTCTCCCCTCAAGCCCCCATCTGTGTTTCGCAGGGATCATTCCCTCCGGGACACCCAAGTCCATTCCACAACCACCAACGCCAGCTCCCATTCCCACTGCACCTTCCCATGTAACTGCAGAAGGTGCAACGCGTGGCCCTTCACTTCCTCCCTGCTCACTATCCAAGGTCTGAAACAGTCGTTCCAGGTGAAGTAGTGTTTCTCATGTCCCTCCTCCAATCTTGTGTACTGTATTCGCTGCACCCTTCTCTACATTGGAGAAACCAAACGCAGACTGAGTGACCTCTTCGGAGTGCATCTCAGGCAGGTCTGTGCGCAAGTATGACCTCAACCATCCGGTAGTTGGCCATTTTAGCACTGCGTGCTGCTCACATGCCCATGTGCCTGTTCTCAGCATGCCGCAGCGAATCACAGAGCAAATTGGAGAAACAGCAACTCATCTTCAGACTAGCCCTTCACAGCCTTCTGGAATTAATATGAAGTTCAATATCTTTAAATTGTGAACCATTTCTTCCTTTTCTTTTAGCCTGTTATCATGTCGTCCCCTTCCCCATCTCACTATCCGTTCAAGTCTGGCAGTTAGACACACCATTGTTCTGCCATTCTCACATTCGGATCACTTAATCTGAGCTATCAACGTTTTTTCGCCACCAGCGCCCTGCAGCCACTACCCCTAAATTATAACATCAATGCTGTCCCCTTTCTACTTCACTTCAGCTCTGATGAAGGGTCATCGAGACTCGAAACTTTAGCTCGTTCTCTCTCCATGGATGCTGTCTGACCCGCTGTGATCTCCAGCATTTGTTATTTTCAGTACAGATTCCAGTATCTGCAGTAACTTGTTCCTACAAACAAAAAACAGTCTGCTCTACTGCTTGGTAGTTTTTATTGGATATTTTTATTATTTGAAAATTGAAACTATGGGTACAGTCAGTGGAATGGTGCCTTTACTCACTGGCTCCTGAGTTGAGAGAAACGTTGAAATGTATCCCTGTGACCCCCTGTCGGATAAGGTTGGATAAACCAGCACTACCCTCAGTCTGTTACAATAACGACAGGCTGCTTCATTGCTGAAACATTGAATTGAAATGAGAAAATACTGAATGGATTGATTAATGAGTGAATTTGATTGATTGATGAATTTGGGTAAAGGGATATTTCAGCACAATCTTCAGCTGCCGTCTGAACTTAGTCTGGGTCACGGCATAAATCGCGGTGTTTGTGCAGCAACTGAGGAGCTGCAGCATGAAGCCCAATTCCCGCACAAACACATGTAGATATACAGAGTAGTACCCAATCCACCACATCCGGTTCCATATAGAATACACCATAAACGGTGACCATAACAGAATGAAATTGACTGAGATCACAAACAGTAAAATTATGGATTTTTTTCGATTTCTCATTTCTGTATCACACTGACCGTCCCCTTTGGTGTGAGCCCGAAGTCTACTGCGGGCTCTGCTGGTCACTAAAATGTGTCTGACGGTGAAAACATTGAGCAGAAGAATCAGGAGAAATGGGAGAGCCGGGGTGAGAACGTGATGGAGGAACTCGATTGTGAGCCACATACGGGAGCCAAAAACACCACTTGTTCCATAACAATTCCAGGGGCTGTTCGACGGCGAATAGCCAGGTGTGAGCATAAAATACCAGAAAATGTTCTTTAAACAGCTCAGCACAGTCACTGTTCCCAGAACCACAGCCGCCGTTTTCTCACTGCAATATTTACTTTTCAGCTTCTGGCAACAAATGGCCACAAATCGATCAAAGGTGAAAGTGATGGTGAACCAGACAGAACAGTCAGTGGCTGCATAAAGCAGGACGGCGTGGATATTACACACGCGGATGGACCGCATGAAATAAAACTGTTGCCAATAAACAATGGGAATGTGTCTCCATATCACGTCGAAGATAATGACCAGTAGATCTGCCACTGCCATGGCCCCCAGGTAATGACTGACGCATGGTGACAACCCACAATCTTTATAAAGCAGGACGTAGATCGTCACTACGTTAACTGTGAGGAAGCAATACAAATAAAATATATATCAGCCTGGAGGAAAAGTTACCAGTTTGATTGAGGACCTAGTGACATTTTCAAATGCATCACTGATTTATTGAAAAAAAATGAAGCTGAAGTAACAAATAGCAATGTCTCAACCTTTTTTTAAAAAAAGTACCGTAAAACACAAGAAACTCTCTCTCCCTAAAAACACAAATACACATCCATAAGAACAGATAGTTTCTCGAACATTCCCACACACTCGAGAGCTGACACAGGTCACTTCTTTACAGTTCCTAATACGTGGGGTGAAGACGTCGCTGTCCTGAAGGATTCTTTCCGAATTCCTCGAAGACAAACAGAGTTTGGAAATTTCTGTCTTTTCGTCTAAATTGTGGTCAATCTTCAGTTGTGAAGAAGCATGAACACAGGGAAAATGTATTCACCCCTTTAACTGCCTGAGGCGATTTTGAAACAGTGACTCCTTATCCCTGGAACGGGATCTCTTCCCCCCGGATCTAACCTTTTGTTCAATTAACTGACATCCAACTGTTCACAAATAATGTCGGTTACAGAATGTTCCAGAAAATGTCAGTTATAGAAGGTTCTGGAGAATGTCAGTTATAGAATGTTCCGGGGAATGTTGGTTATCGAATGTGATGGAGTCATAAAGATCCACATCACAAAGACCCTTCTGTCCATCAGTTTTGTTGAGACCCACTCAGCCTTGCGGTGGAAATCTCTTCCCAAAATCAACACAACTGGCAAACACAAATTAAAGCATTGCCAGATCAGCTGAAATGCTCAGTTATCTCACATTCTCAAACCACCTCACAAGACCAGCCCAGAAACTATAAACCCAGATGAAATATCTGTTCAGCATGGAGCACTGTGCAGACCAGTCTAGTGTACCGCTCAATACACCCTGGCAATCTGTCCAGTGTGGGACACTGTGCAGCCCCTAGATATCAGATAGATATCAGTTATATACTAGATATCAGTCCAGCATGGGATGCTGTGTAGACCGCACAATTGCCCTGATCTATTAACCCGGACTAGATGCCTCTCTAGTATGTGGAGAGCCGTGCAGACCGCATGAGTGCATTGATCCGTAAATCCGGACTAGGTATCTCTAATGCATGGGGTTGCGGGGGGAGGTGTGCGGCTGTGAAGTGAACACCATTGAACTGATCTGTAAACCCGGAGCAGTTACCCTCCCAGCGTATAGATCTGTACAGACCACCCCAGTGCAGTGCTCGCTAACACTCTGTTAAATCGCTGCCCAGCCTGGGGAAACTTGCAGCCCATGCTGGAAGTGGCAGGATGTGGGGCTCCCATCCATTTACAGATCCATATCTCCAACGTGCCATGACAAGAGGTACCATGGGTGTAAAAATCACTACCGGAGAGAGATGGTAAGGCATCAGTTTACATTCGAACAAATGAGATGTGTTGCATATATAGACAGAGAGGGGGGAGATAGAGAGACAGTGTCATGGAAAGATGTGTTCACAAGTTTTAGAATGCTGACATATAAACATTTTGATAGCATCTTGCAACCTGGGTCAGTTTTTCAGGAATGATGCGTGAATAGGATATTGCTGTGAGTTCAGATGATGGAGAGTTTTGAATGAGCATTTGTTCTGCATTTGTGACTGAGAGTGTGGTGAGCACAGTTTTTGACTCATTAGGCTGAATCCAACAATAATTTGTCTCAGCGGCATTGAGTGTGATAGAAGGATAGTATGCAGGAGGCCGAGCTAGTTTTCTGATGCTATCTTATCAAACTTCCCTCTTTATCGACCTACCTCACCACATGCCATTCCTCTTATTCAATGCCAGCCTGATTGTCCCATCCATCACGGCTGGTAATAGTTCCCATCGCCTGGATGCCCCGGGTATTCCATGATCCCTGGTGCAGGTGTCATCTTTAAAAGGCCAATGGGCACACAATTGACCTTTCTCAGTTCGGAGCCGCCTTGTACGGTTTAACCCGAGCCTGGCAGATAAGGGGAAATTGCGCCAAGATTTGTCGAAAGGGGCACGGAGGTCCTGGTGGATGGCTTGTACAGAGTAGGACCATTCCCTTCCCGGAGGAGTCCACACCACCAGACCCATCGATAGCGGTCTGAGCTCACCACCCAGCTCAGTGCAGGATTTGCAGTCTTAAAAAATGTCCAGCGGTACAGGACAAGCATCAGTAACCTTCCCTCCTCTGTCAGGATAAGTATCTCCGTATTCTCTCTGCTCCATCACTCTTTGTCTCTCTCTCGCCTCTGCTATTCCCCTACACCGAAAACACTGCATGGATGTAACACTGTTGACTGGCTCCTTCCGGCCACCTCACCATTTCCCCCTCACCTACACCAGCACTAACAGCAGGGCCACCCACTTTCACCCTCCCTCTCTCCCTCTCTCTCATTTTAGGAGAAACAGACTGAAATAGGACAGAAAGGGCCAAGCCAAATGATGGTGTGCCTGACGTCAGTTCCCTCACTCCCCCTGCCCCTACCATGCGGAAAGGAGCCCGGTACGAGCAGGAGAGGACCGGTATATGACCCGTGTGGAGAATCCGAAACTCTCTCGTCCCACCAACCGAGTAAGGAGCAATGTTCAGTGAAGGGTAATTCTTACTTTAAACCCACTGACAGTTCCATTTCCACCTGGCTCAGCTTAGAAATCGTGTCCCTGATACCATCTCCCTTTTATATCGAGCCGGTACAAATGGAATCCCCACGGTCGTGGTGAGAAAGATCGTAGGCTCACAACACATCGTCTCCACCAGCTCCCAGAAAGTAAGCATGGAGTCTCCCTCCTACACCTCCGCCTTCAGACAGCTCAGATACTGAAACTAACCTGCAATATTTACTGCTCTCCCCACTTGTACTGACATCTTCATTCATCAAGAATTGAGATTGTCATAGATTCACAGTCCCCATGGGACAACTGAAATACAGTCACACTCACTGGAGTGAGCAAATACTGATATAGAGATAGCAGGACCTGCAGATGCTGGAGAATCTGAGATAACACATGTTAAAGCTGGATGAACACAACAAGTCAAGCTGCATCAGAGGAGCAGGAAGGCTGACGTTTCGGGCCTCGACACATCTTCAGAAAAATACTGATATACACTCACGGAGTGAGCCAAATAATTAAATGCTGTCAACGGAACAACAGAAATCCTGACACACACCAGGCGGATTGATTGCCGTGATGTCATGCTGCAACTGTGCAAAGCGTTCGTGCAGCCTCACTTGGAATATTGCGTACAGTTCTGGTCGCCCCATTACAGTAAGGATGTGGAAGCATTGGAAAAGGTGCAGAGGAGATTTACCAGGACGTTGCCTGCTCTGGAGCGAAGGTCTTATGAGGAAAGACTGAGGGACTTGGGTCTGTTCTCATTGGAGAGAAGAAGGCTAAGAGGGGATTTAATAGAGACCTACAAAATGATCAGAGGATTAGATAGGGTGGACAGTGAGAGTCTTTTTCCTCGGATGATGATGTCGGCTTGTACGAGGGGGCATAGCTGCAAATTGACGGGTGATAGATTTAGGCCAGATGTCAGAGGCAGGTTCTTTACTCAGAGAGTGGTAAGGGCATGGAATGACCTGCCTGCCAATGTAGTTAACTCAGCCACATTAGGGGCATTTAAACAGTCCTTGGATAAGCATATGAATGATGATGGGATAGTGTAGGGGGATGGGCTTAGATTAGTTCACAGGTCGGCGCAACATCGAGGGCCGAAGGGCCTGTTCTGCGCTGTATTGTTCTATGTTCTATGCTCTATGTTCTAAATATTGACAAGCTACAGAGAAAGAGAAATCCTGATAGGCTCCCCTAATCTGTGTTCGTATCGGTGTAATTGTGTGTGTATCAGTGTTTCTCTGTGTGTGGCAGGTCTGACCCTCTCTGTGGTGCTTGAAGTGATGCAATGCCACCTTATGCTGGTCTCCACACGCCACTGCACAATTTGCAACAGAGAATGAGAAAGATCAGGGATTTATTCAGAGAGAGACAGGGAGGGCAGGAGATCACAACACCAGCCAAACTGATTCCTTATTTATGTAATTATCTAAATGTCTTTTAAAATTTGTAACTGCTTCCACTTCCCCCACTTCCTCTGGAAGTTCATTCCACACACAAACAACTCTCTGTGGAAAATAATTACCACTAATGTCTTTTTAAAATCATTACTCCTCTCAACATAAAATAACCTCCTAGTCTTTAAATCATTCACTCTAGGGAAATACATCTGTCATTCAAAGTATCTGCATCCCTCATGCTTCTATAAACCTCTATAAAGTCACACCTCAATCTCCTACACTTCCGTGAGAAAGGTCCCAAACGACCCAGCCTCTGCTTATCATTCAAACTATCCACTCGAAACAACATCTTGATAAATCTCTTCTGAAGCCTCTCCTGCTTAATATTATCCTTTCTATAACAATGCCACCAGAACTGGTTACAGTACTCCAGAAGAGGCTTCACCAACGCCCTGCGCAATCTCAGCATGACGTCCAGACTCATAAACTCAAAGGTCACGACAATGAAGGCAGGGTACAAAATGCCTTCTTAACTACCCTGTCTATTTGTATCTCTGTTCCGTAACACTACCAAAGTCCCGGCTTTTAAGTGTTTTAGTCCTGTCCTAGTTTGTTTTACCAAACGCAACACCTTGCATTTATCCAAATTAAACACCATCAGCCACACCACAGCCCAGTAAGTGATATTCCCACCCACCACACCACCCCTTCATATTTTGAATGACCCTCCTCTCTCCAGAAAGCCGAAACACTCTGGCCTTTATTTTGCCAAAGACCCTGAGCTTGGTTTGCCTTGTGCGGGCAGGAGGAGGAGAGGGGTGGGTTGCAGACCAGCCGGTGGTGAGGAGACACTGAAATATAATTTGTTGCCTTGTAACATTTGATGGTTTTAGGATGAGGGCTGTCACACGTTAGAGGCATGAAATCGTGAACTGGAACAGGGCCTTTTGGGGCGGGAAATTATACTCTTTCATTGTCTCTGGTGTTCAGTGATAAGATCTATTCGAGATCCTTCATAGCTCACTGTGTGTCTTCAGGATTTCTTTCCCTAACATTGCAGTCTACAGATAATAGCCATTTAAGCTGGAACTCACTGCCAAACAATTAAAGATGTTAATAGTTTATATCGATGGCAGAGCATATGCACTCAACATCCTATAGTTGAATACAAAATGTTTCCTGTGTAATTCACTAAAATTGAAGAGAATTTCAGAAATCCAAACTTAGCTGAATGCTGGCACTTTTAAAAAGTGACTCAAAATCTGGGCTTGATTTAGGTCTTGTGTAGTGTGTAGCGCTCATGCCTCTGAGGCAGAGCGCTGCATTTGATTCCCACCCCTGAACCTGTGGTAATATTCCCGGCTCTGGACAAGAAGCTGTGGATTCAAGTCCTACGTGTTGCAGAGGTGTGTCACAGCACGTCAGAACAGGTTGATTAGCAAATACACAGGAGAATAATGTTGCAGATTCAGGGGCTATTGTAGTGTGGTGGTAGTGTCCCTACCTCTGGGCCCAAATGTCTAGATTCAAATACCACATAGGTGTTTCATAATATATCTGAACAGGTTGACTGAAATTATTTTAGAAGTGTGAATTGATCGAGAAGGAAGAGCCATCAGTTTTGAATTTCAGGGTTTAGTCCCGAGATGACAGATAACAGTCATTCATGTTGATTGAAGCAAAATTTACACTTTATAGATGGTTGTAAAATCATGAAGGGCATGGATTGGGTGAATCGTCAAGATCTTTTTCTCTGAGTAAGGGAATCCAAAATTAGAAGGCATGGGTTTAAGGTGAGATGGGAAAGATTTAAAAAGGACCGAAGAGTCAACCTTTTCACGCAGAGTATGATGCGTGTATGGAACGAAGGGCCAGAGGAAGTTGTGCAGGCTAGTAAAAACAACATTAAATGAATGGGTATATGATCAGAAGGGTTTTGAGGGATATGTGCTAGATGCTGCCAAATGGGATGAGATTAATTAAGAGAAACGTCTTCAGGAGATCCTCATAGTAGCTTCCTTGGCACAGATATTTTCAGCTGCTTCATCAATGTCTTTGCCAATAATAAGGTCAGAAGTGGGAATGGTCACTGAACATTACACAATGTTCAGAACAATTTGTCATCCCTCAGGTACTGAAGCAGTCTGTGTCCATATGCAGCAAAGCCTGGGCAACATCCAAGCTTGTGTTATTAAAGTGTATGTAACATTCAGGTAACAGTACTTCTGGACACTGCACATTTCCACAGACCAAAGAGGAGCTTATTCAGTAACTCACGCTCGCTTCACAGGAATATGAGGAATACATTCAGTCCATCGAAACTCTTGGGCAAGAAGATGGATAGCGCATTGAGTCCCTCCAGCCTCTTACACAGGAGGAAGAGGAGTCTAGTTTTATGGACCAGACAATACCCCCTCAAAAATATTTTAGGCAGGCAGGCTAGACTCTAAAGATTTCATACGTTAAAGGCAAATGTGAAGTGTTATGCTCCAGATGCAATGTGACTGTTTAAACTGCTTGATGTTAAGCACAACATAATTTATTCAGCACTGTAGTTAAAATGCAAACAAAGGGGAATTTAGAATAACTTGACTCTTTTCGAAAATGTAACGGAAAAATAGTTACAGTTACTATTACGAATTACCTGTTCCAGCATAGTAAGATACCATAAACACACCCCCATTGGCAAAAAGGAAAATTCAGACAAACATTCTCACATGCAGTCCTCCAATCCAGTTGGGAAAAAAAGGTCAGAGAAAGTAGCAGCCAGGAGACATTCATTGAAATGTCGAACTTTGTTGAGACCCCAACAGCTTCTGACATTAATGAAAAACCAAAACCCAGAAATCCTAATCTGTGAGAGCTGGTCACACTCATCAGGCTGTATGAAAAGAAAAAAGCCGAGGCCTCCCAAGCTACTCCCTCAAGTGGTCTTAACTAGACAGCTTACATCTCTCGGTCAATCTCACTCTTAAAAGAAACCATGACAAAATAACTTCTTAAAGTTGCGGCTTTGTCACACAAGTTAGCACATCGAACTGTTGAACAGGAACCGGGGTAAGTCAAACAGGACCTTGGCCCTGTCCAGTCGGATGAGGAAGGAGCCATTCATCCCCTTGAGACACTTACACAGGAACAGGATGAGGCCATTCAGCCTGTCGAGCCACATGTACGGGGACAGAATGAGGTAATTGATGCTCTGACGTGAAAAAAATTGGAGCAGAGGCTGCGCAGATAGACAGCTTCACGTTGTTCCTCGTGCCTTTATTGCTTATGGGACACACATGGTACTTTAATCTGTTTTCTAGCAATGTGGAGGGAAGACCAGTGTTTTCTGCAAAGTCTTAAGGAGGCATCTTCCATCTCCAAGAAGATCGACTGGTGTTCCCTATGGATGTCAGGAGCTGCTGGAAATGGCGAGTGTCAGGAGGAAGGTATTGGGGCTGCTGCGGGGATGATGAACAACATGACGTTCATGCAGGGTCACACATTAATGTGGGGAGAGTTCATTCAGAGCCTGTACCTCTCTCTCAATCACGGTGGGGCTCCGCAGAGGCACATAAACTATTAGGAATGCAATCTTCTGGGAAACATATGGAATTTCTCACCCTATCAATGTCTTTTTTGGATATTAATGTTCATTGCCAACTCTCAAGTTTTAACGCAATCATCTCGTATTCTCTCAAAGTACTACAGATTAAACACTCTGTTTCTTCACACTGTCCTCATGGTACCATCATTTCGGAGATTAGACGAGTGATACACATTTGTAGTGTGTCCATGGCAATGAGATTATTCCTTACAAAAGAGATTAAATCTGTACACAGTGCGCCAAATGTTCTCTCATCAAGGCTCTACAATTGCAGGAAGATTGTTTTACTTATGTACTTGAATCATCTTACAATGAAGGAGAACATTCTATTTACTGTAACTCATTACTGACACCCCTCTGTGTCCTATTTTTGCTGACTCATGATCAAGGACATGCATGTACTTTTGGACAACACTTCCCAACATTGCACCATTAAATCAATACAAAATGAGATGAATGCTATTGTTGGCCACAACCAAATCATTTGTATGCCTTGCAAATTGCTATGATCCAAATGATACATGTGATACCCCATGAGTAATGGCCTTCAGTGTCGTAAAAGACACTACTCTCTGCATTGTCACAACTCAACAATTCTCTATTCATGTGGTATATTCTCCCATAACACTGGACTCAAACTTTTTCATTCACCTGTGTGAAACCTTGTCAAACGTATTCTGTAAATTCAAATACACGACTCCCATTGTTCTCATTTATGGATATACATGTTACTCAGTCGTACATGTGTTGTAAAAAGGACCCCAACACACAGGAATTGCCGAAATAATTGGGGGAGTACATCTAATTCTGTCGATAATCTAGTTTTCTCTACTTTTACATTGCCTCATCCATATACTCTCTCTTTCTCTCTCTATCATATGTAGATTACATATATCTAGTTACTAAATCCTTCAATCGTTCTCCATGTCACTTCTCTCAAACCTCCCCTTTTTCAGTTTAAAACTATTGCTCACTTTCGTATGTGACATGATTTTCATTGGGTAATGTAACTACAAAGACATTAGGAAGGAACTGGCCCGAGTTAATTGGAAAGGAAGCTTAGCAGGGAAGACTGTGAAGCAGCAGTGGCAGGAGTGTCTGGGGATAATTTGAATGCACACCGGAGATTTGTAGATGCTTCAGTTAACACAAACTCCACAGGTTTATCAAGATGATTTCCTTTCCTGAATCTAAGTTGACTCCGCCAAGTCATATCATGATTCCCCAAGTGTCTAGTTTTCACATTCCTTATGAAAGATTCCAACATTTTCCTTATAACTGACATCAAGTTGTTCAATATTTAGCTTCTTTTTTGTTTTCCCTCCCACTCCTGTTTTTACGGTAATAACAGCTAGTTTCCAGTACGCAGGAACCAGAATTTCCAGTATCTAAAGCATTTTGAAGGGTAATCAATAAGTCTACCTTTTAATTACAACTTTTACAAGACTTTTGGATAAATACATGAATAGGAAACATTTGGAGAGATATGTGCTAACCTCAGGCAGGTGTGACTAGATTAGTTTGGGATTATAAGAACTGAAAGGACTGTGGATACTGTAAAATGTCCAACGCCACACTCCAGGCCTTGTTACCACACAGCCTGCCATTACACACCCCCTGTTGCTAGTCATTAACAGTCGCCATTAGCAACTATTCGCCCTCCCAGCCTGGTCGTTAGCAACTACTTTTTCTGTCCAACTGTCTTTCTCTCTCTTCGGGCTCTACCCTATCGTTTACTCCCTACCCCTCCCACCTCCCTATTTTCTGCACATAAACTGATGTTTTCCAAGCCACCGTCAGTTCTGAGGAAGGGCCACCGGATCCGAAACGTTAACTCTGTTTTCTCCTTCACAGATGCTGCCAGACCTGCTGAGCTTTTCCGAAAAATTTGTTTTAGTTTGGGATTATGTTTGACATAGACTGATTGGTCTGAAGCGCTGGCTGACTCTGCAACTCTTTCAATAGCTCTATTTCCATCTCGTGAATCCTCTGGGATAGTGGTGCAGGAACGTACCAAGCTTCAATTTAGTTAGTTTTTTTGAGTAATTCCACTTTATTACTTCTACTCTCCCACGTTTTCACACTTTCACCAGTCACTCTGTCCTGTAGTATTTCTGGAAGATTTTCTGTACCTTCCTCTGTGGAGACAGAAGTAATATATTCCGCACAGCAGCGAGTTGGTGGAGTTTAGGAGAAGTGAGATGGTCTCTGTCAGCGAGTGAATACATTGGAGCACTGCACTTAGGAGATGATGGACGTGGCACCCACTTCTGCTCCTCAGTCCTAAGCCCCTATGTTCCATTCTGCCCCTCAAATCTGCTGCACAGGATCATTTGGAGACGACTTGCTCATGGTACGCAGTGAATCAAAACAGAGGAGACGATTCAGCCTCTGAAGACTGTCATCTATGGTTTGATGTGAGATGGAAAATATTCTTGGGAAAAAGAAAAGTCAGTACTGGTCTGAAACTGCACCCTCCTCATCTCTCATCACACAAGTTGCCCCTGTCTCCATTTGTTGGTTATTTTGTATATCCAGATTCACTGTGAATACAGCAGCAATCCTTCCCCGCCCCCCGCCATACTGCACCATGAGATGGCTCACAAGTTCCTCTGGTCTCCCTGACTGCAACATTCCTGAACAGAACTTCCAGGAAAATAACGGCCGCTAATTTTCCAATAACGAAATATGAGAACATTACAAACAGGAGTTGGTTATTCATCCCTTCAAACCTACCTTTCCCTTCAATAAGATCACGGCTGATCTACTTTAGGCTTCATTTCCTCTTTCATGCCCAATTGCTTGTCGCCCTCAATTCTCCGATGCTTCAAAATCCATCAACACCCCCTCCCCAACCACCTCGAAACATTTCAGTGATCTAGCTCCCCGACGCTCTGGAACGGAGAAGCCCCGAACATCACTACCCTCTGTGAGATAGAAATACTCCCCACAAGTACGCTGTGACCTACTGGCATGAGCAGAAGTTATGAACATAACGGGGATTGGCACTAATAGTGACATAGTATTTGACTGAGAATGGTGTCACAGAACCCAAAACAAAATTGAACTTCATGGGAATGTGTTTTAAACTCCCGACTGTTTGAAGTCATCCGTAGCACAAAGGAAGATGTTTGTGATTGGTGGACATCAATCCTCTCTGTCCCAGGATATCTCTGCAGGAGATCCTCAGCGTAGCTTCCTTGGCATAAACATCTTCAGCTGCTTCATCAACATCTTTCCCTCCAATCAGAAGATCAGAGGTGGAGATGTTCATGAAGATGACACAATGTCCAGAACAATTTGTAACCCCTCAGTTCCTGAAGCAGTCTGTGTACATGTGCTTCAAAATCTGGACAACATTCAAGCTTATGCTGTTGAGTGTTGGTAATATTCATGTAAGAGTATTGCTATACACTGCTCATTTCCACAGTAATAAAACAGGAGTTCATTCAGCACCTCAAGCTGGTTTCAAAGGAATAAGAGAGAGCCATTCAGTCCATCAAAATTATTGGATAGTAAGAGGTACAGCCCATTCTCTCCCTCCTGTCTATTACACAGGAAGACAAGGAGTCTAGTGAGCACATTGAGCTGATAAAGAGGCACCAGCGGTCACCGAATCAGGTCCTTGAGCCTCTTCCCTGGGACTATGAGTCGGCCATTCAGACCCTCAAGCCACATAAACAGAAATAGGAGGATGTCACTAGAGATAAAAGGTACTGCGGATGCTGGAGAATCCGAGATAACAAGGTATGGGACTGGATGAACACAACAGGCCAAGCAGCATCATCGGAGCAGGAAAGCTTGACGTTTTGGGCCGAGACCCTTCATCAGAAATCAGTTTTGATTTACAGGATTTCTGATGAAGGGTCTAGGCCCGAAACGTCAAGCTTTCCTGCTCCGATGATGCTGCTTGGACTGTTGTATTCATCCAGCCCCACATCGTGTTATCTAGGAGGATGTCACTGATGATCCAACATGATAATCCAATGACTCAGAGAATACAGAGACAGACTACTCCATGTTGTCCCTCCTTGCTCATTTGCTAATGGTATACACATATTACTTTAACGTGGTTTGCTGAGGGTGAGGAGGGCCAGTGAATGGTTCGTGCCAAGTCTCACGGAGGCATCTTCCGTCTCCCAGAAGACAGACTGTGGTCCTTACTGGAGGTCAGAAACTGGTGGGAATGGCTAATTTTTTCAGACATAAGGCATTATGGCTGCTGACAGATTTGTGAACAATATGACGTACAGCGCAGAGTCACACAGCAACTGCGACTTAATGTGGTGAGAGTTCAGTCAGAGACTGGAGCTCTCTCTCAACTAACATGGCCCTCCACAGAGGTCCGTAAACTATCAGGAAACGTGTCTCACGGGCAAAATAAAAATACAATTTGTCACAGTCTCAATGTCTTTTTGGGACTTAATGAATATTAGACCATAACACTGAATTTTCAATGCAAACAACTTTTATTCTGTCACAGTTCTCCAGAATAAACACTCTTTTCCTGCACATTCTCCTCATGGTACCATCATCCCAGGGATCAGGCTGGTGAAGGTTCTATGCACTGTCCCTGTGACAAGGAGATCATTCCCTACAAAGGAGAGTAAATCTGTACACAGTGCTGCAAATACAGCCTCAAAAGCACTCTACAACGACATAAAGGTATCTTTGCCACCATATTTGAAGAGTTTTGCAACGAAGGACAAAATACCACTTATGGTCATGATTAGTTGTTACCCTGTATATATTCTTCCAGTAACTCATGAACAAGGACATCCAGGAAATTTTCGACAATAGCACTTCCCAACCACTCACGTTCTCGCAAATACAAAATGAGAAGGATGGTATTTGTTGCCCACGTCGAAACAACGTCTTTGCCTTGTAAGTGATTCTTCTCCAAACAATGATACATGTGTTACACGTTGAGTAATGACCCACGGTCCAGAACAGGACCTTACTCTCTGTCTTCTCTCCAGTGTCCAGTTCTTAACCCATGTAGTATTTTCCCTTCCTTACCATGGACTCTGCTTTTTTTTTCATTCACTTCTCTGCAACCACGTCAAGGGTCCTCTTAAAATTCAAATAAACCATTCTCATTTGTTGATGTCACAACCAACATCCTCCACAAACCCCAGAAGATTATTCAAAGATAATTTCTCTTTCCTGAATCTAGACTGACTCTATCAAATCATATAATTATTCTCCAACAATCTAATTATCACATTCGTTAAAAAGAAAACTCAAATACTTTCCTCAAAACTGACATCAAGTTATCTCATGTTTAGTTTTCCTTCCTTTGTCACGATGGATTCTGTGAAATCCAAGATGGTGGACAGGAGACAATTGTGGCTACTAGAGCTTCTCCTTTTCTGAGGCATTTTCTCTGATGAAGCTGATTTGCCCGATTTCTTGGAGCAGCAATTATTGTTTTATAAACCGTTTCATTGTTTCGAATCTTTGAAACAAAAATGTTCAACACAAAGTTACCTTTAAAATGGGAGGAATTGAGATAGAAGGCACCACATGAAGTGAAAAAGGATCGGTGAACCTTCACAGCTGACTAAACAGGCAGTCAACTCTCACAACTGATTGCCTGTGCTGTTTCGTTTCAAGTATCTCTGGACGTTGGAGTTGGGTCAAAGAAAAATAAACAAATTGAAATTCACAGCTAACCTCGGAGAAACCTCAGTCTCGGCGCTCACAGCAGGGGAAGAGCTATGTGTTATTTTTGTCTAACCATTCTCTGCAATAAATCTACAATGGTAGGTCATTTGTTTTTCTTGTTACACTTTCTTGAGACCTGTCTCTAGATTAAACTTCTTAAAAATATACAATATACATATCAAGTTAGCCGAGTGTTATGTTTATTTAGAGCAGTAAGACTGTGCTATTATTTTGGTCTGTAGATTGTTAGGGTGGTAAGATGGCTTTGAGCAGAGAGATGTGGCCTTCCTGTCGAATGTGGGCGTTTAGGGACGATTTCAAAGTTACTGAAGAATATGTCTGCAGGAAGAGTGTTTGGTTATGAATCCTATCAGATCACATGGATCGGTTAGAGCAGCAGCTGGTGGTAAAGAGGAATTTACAGGAGCTGGGGGTGTGATGGATGTCTGTTTCAGGAGGTATAAAAACTGCAGGTACAGTCAGGTCGATGGCGTACCTCCAGGAAATGTAGGATTGGTAGACAGGTAATGGAGGAGTCTCCTGTGGGCATACACATCTAAAACAAGTATGCTATTTAGGGCAATGTAGGGCGTTATTGACTCTTGGCGGAATGTAGCACTCATAGGCAAGTTTCTGGTAACAAGACTGGCTCTACTGTATTAAGGGGTCCTTCAGATTCCATGTGATCGATTGTGATAGGGAACACTCACGTCAGAGACATAGACAGGTGTTTCTGCAGCCGACTGCGAGACAGCAGGATAGCATGTTGCCTACAGGATGCTCGGGTCAAGGGTGTGTTGGGCAGGGTAGAGAATATGTTCAATGGTTAGACAGACCAACAGAAGATTGCTGTACATATTGTAACTAACAACACAGGTCAAGAAAATGGACGGGATTTTGATTGGAGAGCATGGGAAATTAGGCAAGAACATATGAAAGTAGCTCAGCGAGTGCAGTAATATCTGGATTACTCCTGGTGCCACGAGCTAGTGAGATTAACAATAGGAGGATAGAGCAGGTGGACGTGGGAATGAGGAGCTGATGCGGGGGGGGGTGTGTGGATACATATTTCTGCATAGTTGGAGTCTTTTCTGGGGTAGAAGTAGCCTTTACAAGGAGGATGTATTGCAGTTGAATTGGAAGTGGTCTAATATTCGAGTGAGAATTGTTACAGCCATCTGGTAGGATTTAAACTGGTAAGGTGGTGATGGTGGGAAGGGTGGGGCGTTGGTAGGCTGGAGAGACCTAGAGACATTGTGAGAAAAGGGAGCAGCCTGAGGCTGGTGCAGTGGTTAAAAAAAAGGAGCAAGTCAAATAGGCAAGGCAGGCCGGAGCAAAGCAGAGAATGAGGTAGGACTGATTTCAATGCATGAGACCTGACAGTATCACAGATTAACTCAGGGCATGGCTGGCGAGATGAGACTGGGATAACATAGCTGTCAGAAATGTGGCTCTGGAATGGACAGTAATGGCAGCCTAACGTTCGAACAGATACATGCTATCAGACAAATAGAAAAGTGTCCAAAGAGGTGGGGAGAAGGGCGATTGGCATTTTTGATTTGGGATAACATTCTGGCTGTACTTAGAGAGGATATATCCTATGAGTACGATCAATGATGTTATTTGGGTGCAACTGAGAAATAATAAAGTGGTGATCACCTTGATGGGTTTGTATTAAAGAAAGCTCCCCACCCCACCAAAAAAAAATTTCAGTGGGATAGTGAGAAGCAAATTTGTAAGGATATCTTAGTTATCTGTAAGAATAATAAAGTGGTCATGGTAGGGGATTATAACTTTCCAAATATAGACTGAGACTGCCATAGTGTTAAGGAATTGGATACCTATTTTAAAATTAATAGAATTATGATTTTTGGCCCCAGAGTGCTCCCCCACTGACAACTCAGTCACTTTCCCTGCCTTATTTCCCAAGACTACGTCTAGTTTTGTACCTTCTCTTGGAAGAAAGTTTTCTTGTTCAGGGATATGGCTAATAGAATCATGGAATTTACAGTACAGAGGCATGTCATTGACCCATTGTGTGTGTACCGGCTTCTGAAAGAGCTATCCAGCAAGTTAATTTCGCCAGCCTTATATCCATTGGCCTCTAAAATCATCACGTATCTGGTGCAACGACTTAGGACCTTCAATAAAATGAATGTTTTGAGTACTTCCTCTTTGTTCTAATTTTCCACAATTGCTCATTTTCACTGGTCAACCCGTTCCCAACTATTTCTAGAAGATTTTCTGTTCCTCCCTTCATGGAGACAGAGCGTCTCATTCACCACGCTGGACAGAGCTGGCCTGTGTCACCTCGTGAATATATTGGAGAACAGTACTCTGGCACATGATGAATATGTCATCCACTCCTGCATAGAAAGTTCTAGAATGAAACCGGTTCACTTGATGCCCATTGTTAGCACTGCCCTCTCCCTAGTGTATACATGGCGCACTCTCACAGTGTCGAAAATGCCTTCCTCTCCTAAGTTTATTTTCATGGCTAATAAACCATTATATCTCTGCACAGTCGCAGTGACCTGAAATATTAATGCGTCCGCTCTTAATAGAAGTAGTTGACAATGAAACTGCACAATTTCTGTACCACTGTCATGATCACAGCAACACCACTGTTGCTGGTTGAGTTGACTGCAGCTGTTGGGGATGAGATGACCGAGTGGTGCTATTTCTAGACCTTTTAATCCAAGGACACATGTAATGACCCACCCCCGATTTGAATCCCGCCACGGCAGATTGTGGAATTTGAATTCAGTAAAATATCTGGAATGGTGTAACTATTAAGTCATCGTTGATCATCAGTGAAAACCCGCCTGGCTCACAAATGTCCATTAGGAAAGGAAATCTGCCATCATCACCTGGTCTGGCCTACATGTGACTCCAGACACACAACAATGTGGTCAACTCTCAACTGCCTTTTGGAATGACCAAGTCAGCCACTGAGCGATATCAATCACTACAAAGTCCCAAAGAAATGAAACAGGACAAAACTATGTACCAGCAATGTACAGCACGTGGACTGCAGTGGCTCAAAAAAGCAGCTCACAAACACCTTCTCAAGGGCAGCTAGGAAAGGGAAATAAATGCTGGCACATCCAGTCACGCCCACATCCCATTAACGGATAAAAGAAGGTGAACACACTCAGGGAAGGCAGACTGAGGGGTCATAATTCAATTTAAACAGGGACTTGAATGTATATCTACATGGGCAAGATATTCAGGAATATGGGAAAAGGCATAAAAAATGTAATTAATGTCACGTTTTATTTCCATCCCAGCTGATCATCAACAATCCTTTTGTTTGCTCTTTGTTCTCTCACCGTCTCTTTCTTCATTGATTCAACTCATCCCTTCTCTCCTTCAAAACAAACATCCTTATCACCAGCATAAATCATAATATTTGCCAGCTGATCACTGTTCTGATGTATGGTCAATGGGCTCGAAATGCTAACTGTTTTTATTTCCAAAGAACCTGCCAATCCTGCTTAGTTTCCTCGGTACTTTGTTTCTTTTTGTTTCAAATCTCCAGCATTTTAAAAATTTGATTTAACCGTTAATTTCGTTATATCATTGCATGTCAACATCGCTGGCAAAGGCAGAATTTGTTAACCATCATTAATTACCCTTGACTGTGACCATTCCAAAAGGCAGGATACAGCCAAACACATTTTAGTTGGTCTGCATTCACAATTAATCCAGACCAGTGTATAACATGAGATTTTTTTACCAGACGACATCAGTGACATGAGATTGTTTTTTAGACAAAATGCTGCTGGTTTTATGATTGCTATTAGTGAAATTCGCTTTGGTTCCAATTCTTATCATTACAATTTCGGTTCTGGAACCAACTGTGGTGGGAATTGAAATAGTATCTTTAGTGTAATAACCTGTGCCTCTGAATTACCTGCCCAGTGACTTAACTGCTCTAACATGATGTCCCTGTCGTGAAGTTACTTTAGAGAAAAGAATTGGGTGTGATCAAAATATATGTAAATCGAAGACTGCCCAGAAGAGAGCTGGAACCATAAAGTCGGAATTTTACCAAGGCATAGATAATGGTTTATTCAGCAACAGCACAAAGGCACAGGTGGAGAGTGGGGATATTACGGAGATAGTATTGGATAGGTTTGGTGATGGAAACAATAGCAAGAGCAATCAAATAAATCAAAAAAAGGCCCTCAATGTTGTAAACAGTCTTGTTCTCAGATGTTTGTGAGGGACAATTCTGAAATTCATGGATAGTGACGGGACTTTTTAATTGAAACTGAAGGTAAAAGTTTCGTCTTTGCCAAATATAAGTAACATAAATACCAATGGAGTTGAATGTGATTTATGAACTTAATAAATGGAAAGAAATAGAGAGACTTACCAGGAACACCAACAACAGCAAGAATGGGATAATAACCAGCCTGAATAACCATCAGTACACCTTGTATCCGATATGTTAATGTTGGCCAATGCGAGGTAAGATACATAAGTCCAACGGATAAACTCCTGTCCATTGTTGGAACACTACAGTCTATTGTTCTCAGATTCTGATCTCTCCTCTCCTTCTATCTGGAGCTGCTGATCCCGGTTAGTGCTGTAGCTGATGCTCCCGCTCATACTATGGGATAACACATTGAACAGAGTCTCTTTGTAATAGGAGAGGGAAAACCTCCTGCGACAGTTAGAATCCATGGAGACTGACATCAATCACAGTCAATTAACAAACAGCTCCAGTTAACCCCTTTCAATATAGCACCTTCATGTCACAATAATAACTAGACTGGATTGCATGTTAACATCATTGGCTACCAGTCTTACCTCCCAATGCCTATTACCCTGACATATTCTTTGATGAGGGATAATAATGGATGTTTTCTTTTTGCAGGCCAGATGGTTCTGCTGTGTTGTCCATGTACAATGCTGTAACCACCTGCACCAACACTCCCTTCCAAAAAACAATCAAAATGCTGTTACTGTGCTGATCGCTAATCAACAGTCAAAAGATTGTCGCTGGGCACCGTTGTCCTGACCTTGCAATGGAAGTGTGGATTTGTCTGTATGTTCCTCTCACTGCTGTAATAAAACAACTTTGTATCTTCAACACTCAACGTTCTTCATTGCAGTTTTTGTGTTTTAAAGCAGTAACATTTACATTTCTTGATTCAGTTTAAAGCCAAACATGACGTGTAAAGTGACGTTGTTCATTAAAGCCCGCGGATTAATAAGTCAGGGACATGAGTGTGACATTGGCTACGAGACAGAGCGGAATGGGGGCAGTGGCTTGGAGACTGGAGAGGAGCACAGTGATATCCCAATGTCACCAGTATTCGACCAACCCTTATTCTAACAGACAGAATGGAATGTAATGCAGAGCAAGGAAACAGGTTATATTTGGGAGATGGAATGCCAAACTACAATGTGAGCACAACATGATCATTTAAATGTGATGCAGGGAATTATATATTATGTATACACTGTTTAATCGCAGGGTATACAGATTGATAAGATTGTTAATATCTGAACAGTGTATTCAGAATTAAAATCAGACAAAGATTTCAAAACATTAGGGGTATAGGGAGGTTAAAGGATCATATTGTTAAGAATGTTGCTCATTCCCAGCAGGTGCAGAGATGTTATGCTGAGTGATCACCACCTTTGCTGTAATTATTCTGAAATATGTATGAAAACTTTTCAGACCCTGAGGGGACAAGCTTTGTCAGTGAAGGGTACAGACTGTGCCGTCATGAATAATCTATTTCTGTTGTATTGTGAAGTGTAGCTGCCTCTAAAATATTTTTTCAATCAAAATTGATTTCCTGAAATTCATGCATTTTGGAGGATATTAGCAATTTTTCTTTGGAACGTAAAGAAGAAACAGATTCTGGTGTAATACAAGTGTAAACAGTACAACAGCTCTAATGGAAACATGAATGGACTATATTGTCCCAAATGTAACCACTTTCAACATCTGGGCCCATTAAGAAAAGCAAAATGCTAGAAATGGAAATCTGAAATACAAACAGAAAATGGTGGAGAAACACAGTAGATGAGGGAACATCTAGAGACAGATTTAGAATTAACTTATCAAGTCTGTTATGAACCTGTTCTGAAAAAGTCATATTGGACTCAAAGATAATTATGTTTCTCCCTGCTCAGATGCTGCTAGACCTGATAACATTTATTCCAGCTTTTATTTCTTCTTTTTTTTCCCTTTTGGACGCAATTTTGTCTGATCTGAACCAGAACAGTGAAGCTGCTATTTGAGTTGACATTCAAGTATTTGGTTATGGTCATTAAATGAGACATTGTAAAGTTTCTGTTTTCAAGATCCCTAATATCGATTATGTGTTGCGTTGAGATAGATTGCCATGAAAAGTTTGAACTCAGTGGCACAGATACCGCACGATTAGGCCTCTGAAAGTAGCTGATTGAAAACGGGGGGATTGTTACCTCAATGTCATGCCGTGCTCCTGATATCCCCGGGGTTACACTCATCTGGCAAAGTCTTACCTTTCTGAGACTTTATACTAAGCTGTGAAAATATAAATTATTTTAAAAGGACACATTCATCCATGGGTTCTGGCAAACACTAACAAGGGCAGAGTTTATTTGTCATCAACAACAGCTCTGGGCAAGGTGACATAGAACTGTTTTCCTGAAACTCTTCTAATCTAAGTGGTGCAGATGAATGCACAGAGCTGTTTCTAAGAGGATTCCAAGATTTTTTCAACATATTGTAGTGAAGCAACAGCAGTTTACTCCCTATCCAGGATGACATGTGGCTTGAATGATAATTTGCAGAAATTGGGTTTCCCATTGCTCAGTCGAGGACATTACCAGTGCAGGATTCTTTTCAATTCCCATTGATCACATTTTTATTCAGGGTCCTAGATGCCGCAGTGAGTCAAGTACGACTGGTGGCATGGGAAGTTACTTTGATTGCACTTCAAATGACCTTGGGACATCAGCTGAAATAATAAAGCGCAAAAGCGCAGAACATAGTTAGTTTGAACAATGTGCTCACTGACCTCACAATATTCCAAAACAATTTTGGGCATGGATTTACGATTTTGTCAGGCGACGTTTGTTCTATTCGTGATGAGGCAGTTTGGTTCAATGCCCTCTCAGAGGAACAGAAAGAAGCTTCACTCTGTACCATGGGGAACAGAACAATCCCATTTCCAGTGCATCAGACAGTGGCAAACACACATTGTTGTCTTCTCCTATTGGGCATTGATCATTTCAATCACATCATTCACTGATAACCAATAGCAACGTGAAAATCAGCAGTTTCCATCATCCTAGTTGGAGGACAAAAAGGGAAAGGGAGGGATGACAGAATGGGAGATACTGGGGAAGTGGAGTGACACACAGCGGGAGTGACAGCAATGGAGTGTGAAGGGAGATGATCAACGGAAGGGTATGTAGTAGCAGAAAGAGCAGTGCAAGGGATGCAGAAGTGTAAGGAAGGAGGAGGAGGAAGAGGAGTGAAAAACATCAGATGGGTTCATCAGACCTAAAACGTTAAGTCTGATTTTTTTTCTTCACCGATGCTGCCAGACCTGCTGAGCTTTTCCAGCACCTTCTGTTTTTTGTAGCCAGTCGTCGGGTTTGTCTCATGACATGTTGCTGTGAGAAATAATCCCTGATAGACTCTATGAATTGTTCTTCGAGGTGATCCTTGCCAAGTTGATTAATCCAGTCAATATGCATGTACAAACCATCCAAAATTACCATTGTGTCTTTCCCTCAAGCCCTCATTATTTCTGGGTTTATACGATGCCATATACGTTAGAAGCACAGTGTGGTGGGGCTGAAAATTAGTCCTACCAAGACGTTTCTTCCCTTACTTTTCAATTTCACCCAGACTGATTTATCATTTTGACCCCTCATGCCAATATTATTTCCTAATACAGCCTTGATATCATCCTTAAACAATACAGCAACTCCACCTCCTGCTCTTTTTTGTCTATCTTTTCAGAATACTGAGTACCCATGGGCATTTAACCCCACAACCTTGATCTTCCTCTAACAATTTTTCAGTAATACCAACCAGGACATACATATTCATCTCTCTTTGTGCTGTTAGGTCATCAATTTATTCCAAATGCTGTGTGTATTTAGGTCCAAGGTTTTTAAATAAGTTGTATTTATTTGTTTTTCTGTTTTAATACTTTCTTGTGCACTGCTCTTTCTACATTCTCCATCCTTATTTATTAATTCCTGATAATACTAAACCTCATCTCTGTAGTTTATTCCAACTCCTAAGTGTTTCCATAATGCCACTTGCTCTGCCTTATTACGCAAGAGAAGGTCAAAGTTTGTTCCTTCTCTAGTCGGAACATTTACATAGTCATATAGCATGGAAACTGTCCAATGAGTACATGCCAAACATAAGCCCAAACAAAATTAGTCCTACCTGCCTGCTCCTGGCCCATATCCCTTCAATTCGTTCCGATCCATGTATTTAGACAAATGTCTTTTAAATGTTGTAATTGTGCCCACGCCCCCCAGGAAGTTCATACTACATGCAATCCATCCTTTTTGGGAGAAAAAGCCCCTCCTGTATTTTTAAAATGTCTCTCCTCTCTCCTTAAAAATGTGTCTCTGAGTCTTGAAATCCCCCATCCTAGTGAAATGACAGTATCATTAACCATTTCTACACCCTCATTATTTATAAACTTCTTTAAGATCGCCTCTTAACCTCCTACACTCCAGTGAAAGAAGTCCTAGCCTATCAGCCTTTCTTTGTAACTCAAGCCTTCCATACCTGGCAATATCCTGATAAATCTCTTCTGAAACCTCTCCAGCTTAAAAGTATCCTTCCTATAACCAGGCAACCAGAATTGGATACAGTATTCCAGAAGAGGAACCCCAAATATCCTGTACGACCTCAACATCACAGCCCAACTCCTACATCCGAAGGACTGAGCAATGAAAACAAGTGAGCCAAATACATTTTTAACCATCCTGTCTACATGTGACATAAACTACAAAGAACTATGTACCTGCATCCTTAGGTCCCTCTGTTCTATAATACTACCCAAGGCCCTACCATTAATTATATAAGACCTACCCTTGCTTTTTGTACCAATACCTGGCATTTATCCATATTGAACTTCATCTGCCGTTTGTCAGCGCATTGACTCATTTAATCAAGATCCCTTTGTAATCAGAGAAAAACTTCTTCAATGTCTACTGTGCCACCAATTTTTGTATCGTCCACAAACGTACTAGCCAGGCCTTGTATATTCTCATCTAAATCATTCATATAAATGACAGACAAAAGAAGACCCAGAACAGATCCCTGTTGAACACCCCTGGCGACAGGCCTCTCGTCCAAATAAAATTAAACATGTTTAACAAATTCTTCACTCTCCAAACATTTAACACTATGTAAGTGCCAGTCAATGTGTGAAAAATTAAAATCACCTACTTTTACAACCTTATTATTCCTACATATATCTGAGATCTCTCTATATATTTGTTCCTCTGTTTCCTTCTTACTATTGGGGAGGCCAACAGTACAATCCCATCGAGGTGACCATTGCTTTTTTCTTATTTCTAATTTCATCCCATATTTTCACTGGATGATTTTTTAGAAATATTTCCTTGAGTTACAGCGCTCAAGTTTTCCTTAATCGAAAACGCCACTCCTCCTCTTCTTGTGCTTCCCTTTGTATCCTTCCTACATCCCCCTCATACTTCTAAACTACATCAAATATGGACCGAGTCCTCACTGCCATCTGTATGACAAACCCTTCATCCCGCGATCATTCTTGTAAACCTACAATGGACCCCTTCCAATGCCAGCACATCCTTCCTCGATACAGAGCCCAAAACTGGTCACAATATTCCAAATGCGGTCTGCGCAGATCTGATACAGCCTCAGAAGTACATCTCCACTCTTGGATTCTAGGCCCCTTGAAATAAGTGTTAAAATGGCATTTGCCTTCCGAGCTGTCAACTCAACACGCATGTTAACCTTAAGAGAATCCCTGAACTAGGACTCACAATTTTGTAGTGCCTCCTGAAATATCCCCGAAAACCCTGTCATTGCTGCTTCAATGTCTTCCTTGGCTCCTCCTTCCTTCAACTCTGGCCAAATCCTCCCTCATGTCTTTTTAGTAAGTCTTACTCAATTGTACTACTGTTACATCTTATTCTACCTCCTCCGCCTCAAACTGCAGGATGAACTCTATTACATTATGGTCACTGCCTCCCAGGGAGTTCCTTCACCTTGAGCTCTCTAATCAAGTCTGCCTCATTACACATTAATAAATCCAAAATTACCTCCACCTTATTGGGGTCTATCTTAAGCTGCTCCATTAAAATCTCTTACAGATTTCACAAATCCCTTTTCTTTTGGTCCACTGCCAACCCTATTTTCCCAATCTGTCTGCATATTGAAGTCCTCCATGATTATTGCAATCGTGCCTCTTTTACATGCCTTTTCTCTCTCCTTATATTTTCTTCCCCGCATCCGGAAGACTGCTGGAAGGCCTGTGTACAAGATCTATCATGTTCTCTTTTACTTTGTGGTTCTTTAACTCTATCCACATGGATTCTACGCCTTGTGACTCCATCTCCTTTCTTGCTCTCAATTTAATTTCATTTCTTCGTAAAAAGGCAATATCACACCCTTTGTACATTGGTCCATCTTTTTGTAGGACGTGTATTCTTGGATATTTAGTTCCCAGTCTTGATGCCCAGGCAGCCACGTCTCTGTGAAACCCACAACATTGTACCTGTCAATTTCAATCTGTGCTACAAGCTTATCTACCTTACTTCATATACTGTGCGCATTTGAGTACAGCACCCGTGGCCCTACATTGTCTGACCTTCTTGTCTGACAGGCACCACGCGGCAACATAGCCTTTGGGACTCCTGTTTCTGGCAACCGAGAAGTGTCTATTTCCCTGACAATTCTATCCCCGAGTACAACTACGCTTCTTTTATTTGCGCCCCTCTTGAATGAACCCCTCTAGCACAGTGATGTTCCAAGAGCATTAGTGTTTTTTACCTGACATTCAACAATGGATTAAAGGTCATCATTAAATTCTTAATTCCAGATGTTTTATTGAATTCAAATGCCACCACGTGCCGTGGTCAGATTCGAATCCGGGTCCCCAGAATGTTTCCTGGGTCTCTGGATTAATAGTCTAGCAATAACACCAGGAGACCATTGCCTCCCCTGAGTGTGTGGCAGTGTTCAGAGCTCAGGCTCCAGCTCATTAATCTGAGCCAGACTTCCTCAAGCAACCAACACTCACTGTGAATGTTATCACTGTGAATCACAATGGGGTCCACTGGCGCCCACGTAAGGCAGTGACAACACATTGCCTGAACCAGAATCTCTACGTTAATTACTTCTTGCTTTGATTTTTAAAACAAATTTGGACCGAACCAAATTCCGTCATTGGTGGGGAGATTAATTGGCCACACTGAAGAGGTTGGCAAAGGCAAATTAGGCAGATATCTTGAGGGATTGTGTGGCCGGCAGAGATTAGAGAAGGGAATGATCACTATCACGAAGGGATTTACAAACAAGGATTAGATTTTTTTCAAAATGTAGCTTTTTCTCAAATGGCAAGCTCTTCCACCCAGTGAGCTCAGAGTGAGGAGAACAAGACTCAGTGCACTTGAGTGCACGGGCAGCAGATTGTTTGATGAGGTCAGGTTTACAGGGATGTTGAAAGTGTTAGAAGGGTCAGGAGTGTTTTTGGGTCATTCAATCTCATGGTTAAAAAGGCCTCACTCTATTATCTACCTTTGGCCCACATCCCTGAATACTTCTGCTAAACAAAACTTTATCTGTTTCAGATTTAAAACTAACAACTGAGTGTTTGGCAACAATTGCCAATTTTGGAAGATAGTTCTGAATCTTTACCACCCCTTTACCACAATTTTTGTGCAGAAGTGATTCGTAACATCGGTCCTGCACAGAATATGCTCCCAGATTCTCGACTGAATTGGAGGAAATTTCTGTTTATGCTGCTTTGGATGTCGGGGCATTGTGTGACTTAGAAAGAGCTTCGAATTAGCGATGGTCACCTAAGTCTTGTCAGTCATTGTTTTGGAAATGGCCGGTTTCGGAGGATTTGCTAAAGTTATGGTTTACCTGTTGGTCTATCATACCACTCTCATTCAGCCTGTCCTCCTTTCAGAGCTCTCTCTTTAACCGACCCATCAACACTCGCCATCCCATTCAGGCCATAGTCTCTATGACCAGACCGGGTGGCAGGTTGCCTCCCTGAAGGACATTGGTGCACCATTTAGGTTTTTATGACAATTGGTAGCTTTCACAGTCCCCTTTTCTGGGTGCTCAGACCCACAAATTCAGCTCAATTTCATAACCGGCTCCGTCATCGAGAAATGCTAGAGTCTATTAAAGTTGGAATAACAGAGCATTCAGAAATACATGAAAGAATCAAGAAGAATCAGCATGATTTCATGAAGTGGAAATCATAGCTGATAAGTTTATTAAAACATTTTCAGGCAGAATCATGCAAGATAAATAAGAGGGAAACCACCAGATAAAATATGTTTGGATTTCTAAAAAGCATTCCATAAGGTATTGTATATGAGACGACTTCAGACAGTAAGAACCAATGAACCCACACTGTTGGGGATATGTATTGGTCAAGGATATTTTTCAAGGATTGGGTAATGAATTGAAGACAGAGAGTCGAATTAAAGAGGGCAGTTTCATGATTGCAAATCGTAACTTGTGGATTCCCGCAGATGGATCAATGCTGTGTCCACAATTATTTACAATATATACCAATCACATGGAATGCAGAAGAGAATGTACTGTCACCAAGTTCACAGGTGACGCCAAAGAGATGGAGGAAAGGAGTGAGGATGGTACAACGAAACTACAGATGGATAGAAACAGGATTAGCAAGCTGATTAAAAACTCAATGGGTGGAATATAATATGGGAAAATTGAGGTTTATGTATTTTGGCACGAAAACTAGGAGAGGTGATTGTTATTTTCATGGGTAAAACACTGCAGAAAACTGCATTGCAGAGAGAATTGTGGGACGTTGTACTTAAAAGACAAAATAGCTAGCATCCAGGTTTGGGGTAATCTGAAAGGTAAATAGTCTGTTGGCCTTTATTTAAAGGGAATGGGGTTGGCTTATGAAAACTGTATGTGACACTAGTCAGATACACCTGGAATGCTGTGAACGGTTTGAGTCCCCTTACTTTTCGAATGGCAGTTCAGGGATTTTTAACAATATCGATCCGAGACATAGGAGCTTTTTCTCAGGAGATGAGATTGAGCAGACTATTCCTGTACTCAGTGTAGTTTAGAAGAATGAGACAAGATCTTACTGAAAGACAAAAGATTCCATGGGGCTAAACAGGATAGACTCAGAGATATTGGTCCTCCTGTTTTGACAGTCGAGGATCAGAATAAGACTGAGATGTGGACGAATTCCTTCTCTTGGAGTATACTGAATCTGTGGAATTCTTTAATGCAGACGGCTGAACAGGCTGGCTGCTCAGTGTATCCAAAGCTGAGATAAAGTATTTTCATCAAAAATGGAATCAAGTGTGGGGGATAAGGAAGGAAAGTGGTGTTTAGGATTATCATATCAGCTCAGATCTCATTGAATAGTAAGAGTAGACTCAATGGTCTGAATTATCAAGGTGTGGAGGTGGATGAACACAGAAGGCCAAGCAGCATCACAGGAGCAGGAAAACTTGAGGTTTCGGGCCTTGACCCTTCATCAGAAAAGGGGGAGGGGAAGAGGGTTGTGAAATAAATAGGGAGCGAGGGAGAGGCGGATAGAAGATGGATAGAGGAGAGGACAGGTGGAGAGGAGGCAGACAAGTCGAGGAGGCGGGGATGGAGACAGTAAAGGTGAGTGTAGGTGGGGAGGTAGCGAGGAGATAGGTCAGTCCAGGGAGGACGGACAGGTCAAGGGGACGGGATGATGTTAGTAGATAGGAGATGGGGGTGGGGCTTCAGGTGGGAGGAGGGGATAGGTGATAGGATAAACAGGTTAGGGAGGTGGAGATGAGCTGGGCTGGTTTTGGGATGCGGTTGGGGGAGGGGACATTTTGAAGGTTGTGAAATCCGCATTGATACCACTGGGCTGCAGTGTTCCCAGGCTGAATATGATTTGCTGTTCCTGCAGCCTTCGGGTGGCATCACTGTGTCATTGCAGGAGGCCCAGGATGGACATGTCGTCTGAGGAATGGGAGGGGGAGTTGAAATGGTTCGTGACTGGGAGGTGCAGTTGTTTTTTGCGAACTGAGCGCAGGTGTTCTGCAAAGCGATCCCCAAGCCTACGTTTGGTTTCCCCGATGTAGAGGAAGCCACAACGGGTACAGCGGATGCAGTATACCACATTGGCAGATGTGCAGGTGAACATCTGCCTGATGTGGAAAGTCTTCTTGGGGCCTGGGATGAGGGTGAGGGAGGAGGTGTGGGGGCAGGTGGAGCACTTCCTGCGGATGCAGGGAAAAGTGCCGGGTGTGGTGAGGCTGGAGGGGAGTGTAGAGCGGACAAGGGAGTCGTGGAGGGAGTGGTCCCTCTGGAAGGCAGATAAGGGTGGGGATGGAAAAATGTCTTTGGTGGTCGGGTCTGATTGCAGATGGCGGAAGTGTCGGAGGATGATGCGTTGGATCCGGAGGTTGGAGGGGTGGTACGTGAGGACGAGGGGGATTCTTTTTTGGTTATTATTGCGGGGACGGGGCGCGAGGGATGAGTTACGGATGAGTTACGTCCCCGCAATAATAACCAAAAAAGAATCCCCCTCATCCTCACCAACCTCCAGATCCAACGCATCATCCTCTGAGACTTCCGCCATCTGCAATCAGACTCCAACACCAAAGGCATTATTCCCTCCCCACCCTTATCTGCTTTCCGGAGGGACCACTCCCTCCGCGACTCCCTTGTCTGCTCCACACTCCCTCTCAGCCCGACCACCCACGGCACTTTTCCCTGCAACCACAGGAAGTGCTGCACCTGCCTCTAAACACGCCCCTCACCCCCATCCCAGGCACCAAGAAAACCTTCCACATCAAACAGATGTTCGCCTGCGCATCTGATAATGTGGTATATTGTATCCCCTGTTCCCGATGTGGCGTCTTCTACATCGGGGAAACCAAGCAGAGGCTTGGAGATCCATTTTTGGAACACCTCCGATCGGTTCGCGACAAACGACTGCACCTCCCAGTCGCGAACCACTTCAGCTCTCCCTCCCACTCCTTGGACAACATGTCTATCCTGGGCCTCCTCCAGTGCCACATCGATGCCACAGGAAGATTGCAGGAACAGCACCTCATATTTCGCTTGTGAACCCTGCAGCCCAATGCTATCAATGTGGACTTCAGAAGTTTCAAAATCTCTCCTCCACCGACCGCATCCCAAAACCAGCCCAGCTCTTCCCTGCCTCCCTAAGCTGTCCGTCCTTTCTCCCACCTATCCAATCCTCCCACCTCAACTCCCACATCCATCTCCTACCTCCCAGTCTCACCCCCGTCTCCTAGACCTGTCCGTCTTCCCTTGACTGACCAACCTCCACCTAACGTCCCACCTAAATTCACCTTTATTGGCTCCATTCCCGCCTCCTTGAACTGTCCATCTACTCTCCACCTATCTGCTCCTTTATCCACTTCCATACGCCGCCCCCTCTATCTCGCTACTTATTCCAGAATCCCCTTGCCCTCCCCTATTTCTGAAGAAGGGTCCAGACACGAAATGCCAGCTTTCCTGCTCCTCTGATGCTGCTTGGCCTGCTGTGTTCATCCAGCTCTATACCTTGTTATCTCAGATTCTCCAGCATTGGCAGTTCCTACTATATCTGTAGACTGTAATGATAGGGAACAACATTCTGCAGACATATTCTGCGCTAGGAAGAATCTCGATTAGACATTAATGGACACCAGACACGCCAAAAGAGCATAATTTCCAACCCCAAAAGATCGTATTTCAGATCTCCATTTCGCGCCTTTAACGTGTGACTGCCCTCCTTCTAAAACGGTTAAATTTACAATGTTACAAATTATATTCAAGGAGCAAAAACAAAGTTGCTGGAAAATCTCAGCAGGTCTGGCAGTATCTGCGAAGGAAAAAAACAAACTTAATGTTTGGAGTCCAGTGACCCTTCCTCAGAAGTGGTGGCTGCTGGGAAAATGTCAGTTTTTATGCCGAAAATAAGGAGGCTGGTGGGGTAGAAAGTAAATGATACGATAGGGCCCAAAGAGAGAGAAAGAAGTTGGACAGACAAAGGAGTTGATAACGATCAGTCTGGTTGGGTGAATAGTTGTTAATCGGGACTGTTTGTGTGTAAATGCAGGCTGTGTGGTAACAAGGCCTGGTGTGTGGGGTGGGGGCTGGGAGATGGGCGAGTTTAGGCCCTAAAATTATTGAACTCAATATTGAGAACGGAGGGCTGTAGAGTCCCCAAGCGGAAAATGGGGTGTTGTTCCTCCAAATTGCGCTGGCCTTCGCTGGAACACTGCGGCAAGCCAGACAAAGAGATGTTGGCCAGGGAGAAGGATGGTGCTTTAAAGTGGCAGGCAACAGGTCGTTCAGGGTCTTTTTTTGCGAGCAGAACATAGATGTTCTACAAAGCTATTGCCATGTCTGTACTTCGTTCACCCAATGTAGAGGAGACCACATTGTGAGCAGCGAATGCAGTAGACCAGATTCTGGGAAGTGCAGGTGAAGGTATGTTTGGGCCCTTGGATCCTGGGGAGGGAGGAGGTAAATGGGCAGGTGTTGCACCTTCGTCAGTTACAGGTAAAGGTGCCGTTGGGCAGTGGGGAGGTGTTAGGGGTGAAGGTAAATGTGAACCAAGGTGTCCCGGAGGGAACGGTCCCTGCAGAAGGCAGACAAGGGAGGAGAGGAGAATATGTTTCTGGTGGTGGTATCTTGCTGAAGGTGGCGGAAATGGCATCTGATGATCTTATAGATGTGGAAGCTGGTGGGATGGTAGGTGAGGATAAGGGGAACCCTATCCCTCTTGCGTGAGGGAAGAGAAGGAGTGAGGGCAGGAGTGCGGGAGATGGGTCTGACCTGGTTGAAGGCCCTGTTGACAACGGAGCTGAGGCATCCTCGGTTGAGGACGAAGGTGGACATGTTGGAGACTCCCTTGTTGAAGTTGGCCTCATCTGAGCATATGCGACGGAGGCGGAAGAACTGAGAGAATGGGATGGACCCTTTACAGGAATTGGGATGTGAGGATGTACAGTCCAGGTAGCATGGGGAACCTGTGGGTTTGTAATGGATATTAGTGGCCAGTCTATCCCCAGAAATAGAAACAGAAATGTCGAAGAAGGGAAGGAAGGGTCAGAGATAGACCAGATGAAAGTGAGGGCAGGGTGGACATTGGAAGCAAAATATTTGAAGTTTTCCAATTCCAGAAGGGAGAGAGAAGCAGTACGGATGATATCATCGATGCATTGGAGAAAAAGTTGAGGCTGGGGGCTAGAATAGGACTGGAAAAAGGAATGTTCCACGTACCCATGAAGAGACAGGCATAATTGGTGCCCATCCGGGTACCCATGGCAACACCTCTTACCTGAAGAAAATGACTCTCCTCACCACCGGTCTGCAATCCACAACCAGCCCCTCCTCCTGCCCGCACAAAGCAAACTAAGATCAGGGTCTTTGGGAAAGTAAAGACCGGAGTTTGTAGGCCTTCTGCAGATGGGAAGATCTTTCAAAACATGTCAGGGTTGTGTGGGGGTCGGGGGGTGGTGGGAGTATCAGTCTCTGGGCTGTGGTGTGGCAGATTGTGCTCAATTTGCACAAATGCGAGACATTACTTTTGGTAAAACAAACAAGGGCAGGACGTATACAATTTATATTAGAATCTTCGGTCGTGTTGCAGAACAGAGGCTAGGCCATCAGGTATAATTCTTTGAAGTTTGTGTCACATAAAGACATGGTAGTAAAGAAGGCAGTTATTTCTAGATCTTCTTTGCACAGACCTTTGAGTTTTGGAGTTGGGATGTCATTTTCACGTTGTACAGGAGGTAGGTGAGGTATCTTCTGAAGTAGTGTGTCCAGTTCTGGTCGCACTGTTATACGTAGGATAATATTAATTTGGAGAGGGTTTAGCAGAGATTGACTGGCATGTCGCTGGGAATGAATGGTTTGGGTTATCAGGAGAGTCTGGATAGGCTGGGACTTTTCTCACTTGTGCGTAGGAGGTTGAGGGGTGACATGATTGAGGCTTATAAATCATGAGGGGTACAGATAAGTTGAATGTCAGTTATCTTTTCTTGGCGGTGGAGGATTTTATGACTATGGGGATAGGATATGTTTTGAGGAGCAAACATTTTAAAAAAGACACGAAGAGCAATTATTTTACAGAGAATCGTTCGTGTATGGAATAAACTTCCATACGAAATGGTAGAGGTGGGCACAGTTACAACGTTTAAAATACACTTAGTTAAGTGCATGAAGAAGAAATAAGTTTGTATGGTGTTGTGAGCTGCTGCTCTCCCAGGCCCTCTCTGAATAAATCCCCGATGTACTCATCGTCTGCTGTTGCCTGTGCAGTGGCATGTGGAGACCAGCAGAGGATGGCGTTGCATCACATAAGACTGCACAGACTGTCAGACCTGCCCCACACAGAGACACACAGATACACACACAAATACACCAATACTTACACAAAAAAGGGGAGGCTATAAGAATTTCTCTAGCTCTGTGGCTTGTCAATATTTAATTCATTCCATCTAGTGTGTGTCAGGATTTCTGTTATTCCGTGGACAGCACATCATTATTTGTGTCACTCCATGACAGTACATCAGTATTTGCTCACTCCAGTGAGTGTGACGGTATTTCAGTTGTTCCATGGGGACTGTGACTCTATGAGATTTTCAATGCTTGATTATTGAAGATGTAAGGACAAGTTGGGAGACTAGTAAATATTACAGGTTAGTTTCAGTATCTGAGCTGTCTGAAGGAGGAGGTGAAGAGGGAGACTCCGTGCTCCCTTCCTGGGAGCTAGTGGAGACAATGTGTTGTGAGCCCACCCTCCTGCCCACCGAGAGCGTGGGGATTCCATTTGTACCGGCTCGATGTAAAAGGGAGATGGCATCAGGGACAGGGTTTCTAAGCTGTACCAGGTGGAACTAGAACTGACAGTGGGTTTAAAGTGAGAATTCCCCTTCACTGAACATTGCTCTTACTCGGTTGGTTGGACGTGTATATTTTGGAATCTCCACACTGGTCGTCCTAGTTCTCTTCGGTTCATCCCAGGGTTCTCCCCACGCGGCGGAGGAAGGTGGGTGAGGGAAATGATGTGGGGAGCACCACCGCCCTGCTTGGCCCTTTCTGTCATATTCCAGGCTGTTTCACCTGGAATGAGGGACAGGGAGGGAGGAAATGAAGGTGAGTGTGCGTGGCCCTGCTGTTGGTGATGGTAGAGGTGAGGGGGAAGTTGTAAAGTATCCGGATTGAATCAGTCGACAGTGTTGGATCCATGCAGTGTTTTCAGTGTAGGGGAGTAGCGGAGGTGAGAGAGAGAGAGAAAGAGAGAGAGAGAGAGGGGGAGGGAGAGAGAGTGAGGGAGCAGAGAGAATACGGTGATACGTATCCTGACAGAGCGGGGAATGTTATTGTTGCTTGTACTGTGTTGCTGGACATTTCTTCAGGCTGCAGATACTGCACTGAGATGGGTGGTGAGCTCAAGCCATGCTCGGTGGGTCTGGTGGTGTGGTTTCCTCTGCCAAAAGAATGGTCATCCTTTGTACTAGCCCATCCACCAGGACCTCCGTGTCCATTTCGACAAATCTTGGTGCAATTTCCCCTTATCTGTCAGGCTCGGGATAAACAGTTCAGACTGGCTCCGAATTGAGAATGTTCAAATGTGTGCCCAATGGCATTTTAAAGATGGCTCCTGCGCCAGGGGTCATGGAATACCCGGGCCATCCAGGCGATGGGAACTATTACCAGCCATGATGGGTGAGAGAATCAGACTGGCATTGAATGAGAGGAATGGCATGTGCTAGGGTAGGTAGATAATGTGGGGAGTTTGATAAGATAGCCTCCTGCAGACTATACTCTGTCACACTCAATTAAAATGTCACAGAGACAAATTGTTGTTAGATTCAGCCCAATGAGCCAAAGACTGTGCTCACCACACTCTCAGTCACAAATGCAGAACAAATGCTCATTCAAAACTCTCCAACGACTGAATTCACAGCAATATCCTATTCACGCATGATTCCTGAAAAACTGACCCGTGTCGCAAGAAGCTATCAAAATGTCTACATGTCAGCATTCTAAAACATGTGAACACATCGTTCCATGACACTGTCTCTCCATCTCCCCCTCTCTGTCTATATATCCAACCCATCCCATTTGTTCGTATTTAAACCGATGTCCCACCATCTCTCTCTGGCAGTGATGTTCAGTGATTTTCACACCCATGGCACCCCTTGTCATGGCACATTGGAGATATGGAGCTGTAAGTGGATGGGAGCCACACATCCTGTCACTTCCAGCATGGGCTGCAAGTGTCCCCATGCTGGGCAGCGATTTAGCACAGCGTTACCGAGCACTACACTGGGGCGGTCTGTACAGATCCACACGCTGGGAGGGTAACTCCTCCGAGTTTACAAATCAGTTCAGTGGTGTTCACTTCACAGACCCCCGCGCCGGAAAGATACCTGGTTCGAATTGATAGATCAATGCACTCGTCTGGTCTGCAGAGCTCTCCACACTGGACAGGGATCTAGTCCGGGTTTATTGATCAGGGTACTGGTGTGGCCTACCCTGCTCCCAGTGCTGGAATGATATCTATTTAACTGGTGAGGCCTGCACACTGTCCCACTCTGGACAGATTTGCTGGGTTGTATTGAGCAGTACACTAGCCTGGTCTGCACAGTGATCCATGCTGAACAGATATTTCATCTGGGTTTGTGGTGTCCGAGCTGGTTCTGTAAGGTAGATTGAGAATGTGAGATAACTGACCACTTCAGCTGATCTGGCAATGCCTTTAATTTGTGATTGCCAGTTGAGTTGAGGTTGGGGAGAGATTTCCACCGCGAGGCTGAGTGGGTGTCACCAAAACTGATGGACAGAAGGGCCTTTGTGATGTGTATCTTTATGACTCCATCACATTCTATAACCGACATTCCCCGGAACATTCTGTAACTAACATTCTCCGGAACATTGTATAACTGATATTATTTGTGAATGGTTGGATGTCAGTTAATTGAACAAAAGATTAGATCCCGAGGGAAAAGATCCCGTTCCAGGGATAAGGAGACACTGTTTCAAAATCCCCTCAGGCAGTTAAAGGGGTGAATACATTTTCCCTGTGTTCATGTTTCTTCACAACCGAAAATTGACCACAATTTAGACGAAAAGACTGAAATTTCCAACCTCTGTTAGTCTTCAAGAAACCGGGAAAGAATCCTTAAGGAAGATTACATCTTCACCCTCCATATTAGGAACTGTAAAGATGTGACCTATGCCTGCTCTTGAGTGATCGAGTGTGTGAGAATGTTCTAGAAGCCATCTGTTCTTATGGTTGTGCACTTGTGTCTTTCGGAAGGGAGAGTTTATTGTATTTTATGTGAAGTTTTTCGTAAAAAAAAAATGTGACATTACTATTTGTTATTTCAGCTTCATTTTTTTTTCAATAAATCAGTGATACATTTGAAAATGTCACTGGGACCTCAATCTAACTGGTAACTTTGCCTCCAGGCTGATGTATATTTTATTTGTTTTCCTTCCTCACAGTTAACGTAGTGACGATCAACGTCCTGCTTTATAAGGAATGTAGATTGTCTCCATGTGTCAGACTTTACCTGGGGGTCATGGCAGTGGCAGATCTACTGGTCATTATCCTCGAGTTCAATCCGGGCAAGTGTGAGGTGATGCATTTTGGGAGGTCTAATTCGAGAGCGAACTATATTGTAAACGGAAGAGCCTTGGGAAAAGTTGATGAGCAGAGAGATCTGGGAGTTCAGGTCCATTGTACCCTGAAAGTGGCTGCTCAGGTGGATAGAGTGGTCAAGAAGGCATATGGTATGCTTGCCTTCATCGGACGGGGTATTGAGTATAAGAGCTGGCAGGTCATGTTAAAATTGTACAAGACTTTGGTTCGGCTGCATTTACAATACTGTGTACAGTTCTGGTCGCCATATTACCAAAAGAATGTGAAAGCTTTGGAGACGTTACAGAGAAGGTTTACGAGGATGTTGCCTGGTGTGGAAGATGCTAGCTATGAAGAGAGGCTGAGTAGGTTAGGATTGTTTTCATTAGAAAAAAGGAGATTGAGGGGAGACCTGATTGAGGTCTTCAAAATCATGAAGGGTATAGACAGGGTTGATAGAGATAAGCTTTTTCCCAGGGTGAGGGATTCAATAACGAGGGGTCACGCGTTCAGGGTGAGAGGAGAAAAGTTTAAGGGGGATACACGCGGAAAGTACTTTACACATAGGGTGGTAGGTGCCTGGAACGCGTTGCCAGCAGAGGTAGTAGAGGCAGGCACGGTAGGTTCATTTAAGGTGCGTCTGGACAGATGCATGAGTAGGTGGGGAGCAGAGGGATACAGATCATTAGGAATTGGGTGATAGGTTTAGACAGTGGATTTGGATCGGCACAGGCTTGGAGGGCCGAAGGGCCTGTTCCTGGGTTGTACGTTTTCTTTGTTCTTTGTTCTTTGTTCTTTGTTCTTTGTTCTTTGTTCTTTGTTCTTTGTTCTTTGTTCTTTGTTCTTTG
>JAHRHZ010000201.1:422332-450173 GCA_024137785.1 Ginglymostoma cirratum | reverse complement strand
CAATCCCTCTTCGTACCTCGCTCCCTCTCCCTCCCTCCTCGCCCCTTGCTCCCTCACTCCCTCGCTCCATCCCTCGCTGTCTCACTCACTCTCTCACTCTCCATACCTCACACCCTCGCTCCGTCCTTGTCCCCTGCTCTCTCCCTGTCCCTCGCTTGCTACCTCCTCATTCCTCACTCCCTCGCCTTCCGTCCCACCCTAACTCCCTGTTCCTTGCTCCCTCCCTCACAGTCTCTCTCTCCCTCCCTCCCCGTCTGTCATTCCCTCCCTGTCCCTCCACTCCCGTCCTTCTCTCCTTCGCTCCCTCCCTGTCCCTCAGTCTGTCCCTTGCTCCCTCCCCATACCTCACTCCCTTCCCGTCCCTCTCTCCCTCCCCATTCCTCACTTCCTACGCCTTGCTCCAACCCTGTCCCTGTCCCTTGCTCCCTCCCTGTCCTTTGGTCCTTCCTTGACCTTTGTTCCTTCCCTGTCCGTCCAACCTTGTCTACCACCCTGTACCTCACTCTCTCCCTGATCCTCCCTGTCCTCCACTCTGTCCATCCCTCTCTGTCGCTCGCACCCTCCCTGTCCCTGTTCTTTGGTCCCTCCCTGTCCCTCCCACCCATTGTCCGTCCATCTCCCCATCCCTCGCTCGCTCCCTACTCATTCCATGCTCCCTCGCCTTCCCTTGCTCCTTCACTCCCCATGCCTTGCTCCATCCCTCACAGTCTCTCGCTCCCTCCCACACTCCCCGTCTGTCACTCCCTCCCTGTCCCTCCCTCCCCGTCACTCTCTCCCTCGTTCACTCCTTGTCCCTTGGTCTGTCCCTCAGTCCCTCCCCATCCCTGTATCCCTCCTCATTCCTCGCTCCCTATGCCTTGCTGCCTCCCTGTCCCTTGCTCCTTCTCTGTCCCTCGCTACGTCCCTTTCTGTCCAACCCTGTCTACCACCCTCTCCATGTACCACACTCTCTCCCTGACACTCCCTGTCCCTCACTCCCTCCCCGTCCCTCGTTCCCTCCCCATCCCTCGCTGCCTCCATGTCCCTCGCTGCCTGTCCATCCCTCGCTCCCTCCCCATCTATTGCTTCCACCCCTAGCACCATCCCCGTCACTTGCTCCCGTCCCTCGCTCCCTCGCTCCCATCCCTTGTTCCAGTCCCTCCCTCCCTCACTCCCTCCCTATCCCTCACTCCCTCACTCCCTCCCCTTCCTTTGCTCCCTCCCCGTCCCTCTCTCCCTCCTTCACTCCTTGTCTGTCCCCATCCCTCTGTCACTCCCTCCCTCCCTCACTTCCTACCTCTCCCTTGCTACATCCCCATCCCTCTCTTCCTCCCTCCCTTGCTCCCACCACATCCCTTGCTCCCTCACTCCCTCCCCATCCCTTGCTTGCTCCCAGTCCCTCGCTCACTCCCCTTCCTAACTCCGTCATCCTCCCTCCTTCCCCGCTGCCTACCTCCCTTGTTCCCACTTAGTCCATCCTTCAATCTCTCCCTCACTCCATCTCCATCCCTCGCTCCATCCCACTCTGTACCTCATTCCCTCCCTCGCTCCCTCCCCATCACTTGCTCCATTGCTCCCGCCCCATTCCTCTCTACCTCGTTCCCTCCCTGTTCCTCACTACCTCGCTCCCCGTCCATCGCTCGCTCCATTCCTGTCCCTCACACCCTCCCCGTCCCTCGCTCCTCCCTCCCCGCGTGCCTTGCTCCCTTGCTCCCCGTCACTTGCTCCCTGTCCCTCACTCCCCGTCCCTCATTACTTACGTCCTTCCCTCCCTCCCTGACCCTCGCTTACTCTCTCCGTCCCTCGCACCCTTTCTCTGTCCCTTGCTCCTTCCCCGTCCCACACTCACTCGCTCCTTCACTCCCTTAACTTCCCTCGCTACCTTGCTCCCTCCCCGACCCTTGCTCTCTCCCCGTCACTCACTACCTCTCTCGTTCCATCCTCATTCCTTACTTCCTCATCATGCCCAGTTCCCTCCTTCCTCGTCACTTTCTCCCTCCCTTCCTGTCCCTCGCTCCCTCTCTGCCTCCACATCCCTCGCTCACTCGTTCCCTCCCCATCCCTCGCTCCTTCACTCTGCCCCACATCCCTCACTCCCTCGCTGCCCCTCGCTCACACCCTCTCCATCCCTTGCTCCCTCCTTCCCAATCCCTCGGTCCCTCACTCTGACCCTGTCCCTCCCACCCATCCCTCGATCCCTCCCATCCCTCCCTCCCCATCCATCACACTATCCCCCTCCCTCCCTCCTTCCCTGTCCATCACTTCCTCGCTCCATAGCTCCATCCCTGTCCCTCTCTTCCTCCCCATCCCTTGCTCACTCCCAGTCTCTTGCATGCTCCTGTCCTTCTCTTCCTCCCTGGTCCCTCCCTCCCTCATTCACTCTCACTCCCTTGTTCCCTGCCTCCCCATCCCTCGAAGTCTGCCTCACTCCCTCCATCTCCATACCTCACTCCCTCACTCCCCGGCCCTTTTTATCCTCCCTTCCCGTCCCTCCCTCCCAGTCCCTCACTCCCTCCCTCCCCGTCCCTTTTTGCCTCCTTCCCTCCCCATCCCTCGCTCACTCGCTTCATCCCTCGCGCCCTCGCTCTGTCTCTTGTTCCCTCCCAATCCCTCACTCACTAGCTCCATCTCTCCCTCACCTTCCCTCGCTACCTCGCTCCCTCCCCGCCCCTTGCTCCCTCCCCATCACTCGCTCCCTCCCTCCCCATCCCTCACTACCTCGCTCGCACCTTCCCCATCCCTCACTTCCTCGCCGTTCCTCACTCCCTCCCTGCCCCTCACTGGCTCCCTCCCCGACCCTTGCTCCCGACCTCCCTGTCCCTCACTCTGTCGCTCTGACCATTGCTCTCTCGCTCCGTTCCTTGCACACTAGCTCCATTCCTCGCTCACTGGCTTCCTCGCTCCCCTGTCTCTCGCTCCCTCGCTGCCTCCCCATCCCTCTCTCTCTCACCGTCCCTCACTCTCTCGCTGCCTCTCTGTCCCTCGCTCCCTCTATCCTCGTCACTTTCTCCCTCCCTTCCTGTCCCTCGCTCTCTCTCTCCCTCTCTCTCTCCACGTCCCTCGCTCACTCACTCCATCCCTCACTCCCTCACTCCGTACCTCGCTCCCTCCCCATCCCTCACTGCCTCGCTCCATCACTCCCTCCTTGTCCCTCGCTACCCCGCTTCCTCTCTGCCCCTCACTCCCTCCCAATACCTCGATCCCTCGCTCCCAACCCGTCCCTTCCTCCCTCCCCGTCCCTTCCACCCGTCCCTCGATTCCTCCCTGCCCCTCCCTCCATTTCGGTCACACCCTCCCCCTCTCTCGCTCATTCCCCATCCCTCACTTCCTTGTTCTATCGTTCCTTCCCTGTCCCTTGCACCCTCGCTCCCTCCCAATCCCTCGCTCTCTACCTCGCTTCCTCCCTCGCCGTCCTTTACTCTCTCGCTCATTCGCTCCTTCCCCATCCCTCTCTCCCTCCCCATCCCTCGCTGCCTCCCTGGCCCTTCCTGTCCCCCTCCCTGTCCCCATTCCTGTCCCAGTCCGTGTCCTGGCTCCCTCTCTATCCCTCCCTCCTTGTTCCTGTAACTTGCTCCCTGTCACTTCCCTCGCTCCCTCCCTGTCGTCCCTGTCCCTATCCCACCTTAACTGGCTCCATCCCCGCCTCCATGACATGTCTGTCTTCTCTCCACCTATCTTCTCGACTATCCACCTTCTATCACTGCCTCCCCCTCTCTCTATTTATTTCAGAGCGCCCTACCTCTCCCTCATTTCTGATGAAGGGTCTATACCCGAAATGTCAGCTTTCCTGCTCCTCTGATGCTGCCTGGTCTGCTGTGTTCATCCAGATCCACACCTTGTTATTCCACACATTGTTATCCCACACCTTGTTATCTTAGACCCCAGTATCAGCCATTACTACTAACCCCAAAGGGTATCATCTATCTTTTGTGACCTCTCTCTGAACAGGGAGCTTTTGGAGTCTACCACTGGGCTAGGTACTTCCCATCACAAGTTGGCACCTCAGAGTATACAATGCCTCATAGACCCTGGGAACAACAACCGAATTTATTCAGGAATGTTGCTTTTGCTTTTGGTACTGATTTTCACATCTTTTAGTGTGGGTCATAAGTTTTGGGGTGGGTGTAATAAAGGAAAAATGTCTCTCAGAAATATGAGATAACACAGTGGAGAGCTGAATGAACATAGCAGGCCAAGCAGCATCTTCAGATTTCTCGACCCGAAACATTAGCTTTCCTGCTCCTCTGATGCTGCTTGGCCTGCTGTGTTCATCCAGCTCGACACCTTGTTATCTCAGATTCTCCAGAGTCTGTCTCTCTCAGAAATATGAATTTATTTGTTCTGAGATTTTACCCTGTACAGACAGTGATGATGTTTGTAAATATTTCTCAGACTAATAGAAAGAAATACATTGAAGATTAGAAAGTCAAATCAAAGACGATGTCAAGATTCAACAGAGTTATTAAATTCATCAGGACCAGAAGGGAATATGTTTATCTGGTATGTCTGTGGGAAGATTTCAAACATCAGTGTGAGTGGTAAAACGCCAACACACACACACTGACACACCTGATTGTGAATGTTCCAGTGAACTAACTGCAGAAATTATTCAACATCATCCAGTTAACATTCTGAAAAATATAATCCACAGAGCAGAGAAACTGTACACACATTGTGTTTGTGGAAAAGGATTCAACGGATCATCCAATCTGAAGAGATGCCAGGAGATCACCATCATGGAATAACCGTGAAAGTATGTGGATTGTGCAAAGGGATACAAATACCCAGGCCAGCTGGAAGCTCACTGTCGTAGTCACTCCAGGGATACACCATTCACTTGCTAAATATGTGGGAAAGGATTTGCTCAGTCATCCAGCCTTTTATCACATCAGTGGGTTTACACTGACAAGAGACCTTTTAAATGCTCTGACTGTGAGAAAAGCTTTAGGAGCTCTAAAGGTCTAATTCAATATCGTCCTGTTCACACAGGACAGCTGTTCAGCTGTTCCACATGTGGGAAGGAATTCACTTGGAGATGCAGCCAAATGTCACACAGTTTTCACGGGGAAGGAAGTTCCATCTGCTCTGTGTCTGGGAAGTGATGGAATTCATGGTCCAGCCCAATGTCACACAATCGAGTTCACACTGGAGAGAGACTGACATCTGCTATGTGTGTAGGAGGGGATTCATGTCTTCATGCATTCTAATGTCCACTATCAGGTCACACTGGAGAGAGATCATTTACCTGCCCTGTGTGTGGGAGGGGATTCACCTCATCATCCAGCCTCAGGTCACATAAGCCGTCTCACACTGGACAGAGAACGTTCATCTGCTCTCAGCGAGGGAAGAACTTCAGTCAGCTATCCAGCCTCAATAAACATCGATGTGTTCACAGTGGGGAGAAGTCATTCACCTGCTCCATGTGTGGAAAAGGATTCACCTGTTCTTCCCACCTCACTTATGACAGGCTTGTCACACTGGAGAGAGACCATTCGTCTGCTCTGTGTGCCGGAAGGGATTTATTACAGCAGCACAGCTTCTGATACACCAGCACGGTCACATGAGAGAGAGAACGTACACCTGCACTGAGTGTGGGAAGGGATACACTCGGACATCTGAACACCAGCTATTCACACCGGGGAGAAACGTTTTACTTGCTCCGTGTTTGGGAAGGGATTCACTCGCCCATACATTTTCAGCGGACATGGGCTTATTAACACTGATGAGAGATCATTTAAATGCTCTGACTGTGAGAAGATCTTTCGAAGCAGCAATGATTTGATGAAACACCAGCAAAACCATTCTGTGGAGATCTGTCATAATTCAGTAATGTGACGAATGGGAAGAGCTGGATGACCGGAAGCACTCTGGACCTCCAGCCAATCAGAGCCCCCCCCGTGTAGTGGAAACGCGAATGTGGGACAATCAACTTCTGAAGCTGATCAGAGCTGCAAAGCAACGCTGCTGTTCCTCTCTCTCTGAATGAAGATTGAGCTTCACCCTGACTGAAACTTCTTCCTCTCTCCGATATCATTGAGAAACAATTTATCCCGGATTTCTTCCTTTTAAATTCTGATGAGAAATTATTGACTTGCAGCAGCTGAAAGGAAAGGAAATTAACCCAGGGAGGGAGCAGAATATGTCCAGACAAGAAGCGATGATCAATTAGACTTGACTGTTTTGAATTTTTAACCTAATTTCTAATCCAATAATAGGAATTATAATAATCTTTGTGCAGGATGTTAGAAATGGAAGATTTTCCAACAGAAATCTCAAAACAACCATCGCGTAAAGATCCGATGGAGTCACTGAAATAAGCCGCACTTGAATATCATTGACTAGAAACTATAGATCATGAAATGTCTACCTGTTTCAAAATATTTGAAACAGCGGTTTGTCTGGAAAAGTACTGAGACAGATACACCCAAGTGAGAGTCTTCCAGTGAACTTACATATCTTCACCTAGTCTCACAGCTGAAACAACATCATACCATTCACAGTAGAAACTTACAGAGAAACAAGACCTCCTGTAATATGGAGAAATCATGGACATTTGAGGACTGTGAGAAAGGATTCCATTCCTTGTCAGTGCTGAAGTTTCATCAATGCAGTCACACGAGGCAGAGCCCATTCATCTGCTCAGAATGTCGGAAGGGATTCTTCGATTCATCCTCTCTGTGGAAACACCGATGTGCTGTCACTGGAGAGAGGCCATTCACCTGCTCTGAATTTGTTTTTATTCATTCATAGGATGAGGGCGTCGCTGGCTAGGCAGCATTTATTGCCCATCTCCAATTGCCCAGAAGGCAGTTCAAAGTCATCCACTTTGTTGCAGGTCGAGAGTCACCTGTGGTGCAAACTAGGTAAGGACGGCAGTTTCCTTCCCTCAAAGACATTAGTGAACCTGATGAGTTTTTCCAACAATCGACAATGGATTCACAGTCATGATTAGATTCTTAATTCCAGATGTTTATTGAATTCAAATTCCACCATCTGCCGTGGTGGGATTTGAGCCTGGGTCCCCGAAGTGTTTATCTGGGTCTCTGGATTAACAGTCTAATTCCACAGGTCATCACCTCCCCTAGTGGCAATAAATTCGGCAAATATTTCACCCTGATGAAACACCAGTGAGTTACCACAGGGAAGAGGCCATCTACTTGTTTGGAGAAGAGTAAAGTATTCACTCAGCTATCCAGCCTGCGCATGCATCAAAGACTTCACATTGGGGAGAGGTTATTTACATGCTCGGGTTGTGGAAAAGAATTCACTCAGTCATCTGCCCTAGTAAGACATCAGCGCATCCAAACAGGGGGGAGGCCATTCAAATGCTCCAAGTGTGGGAAGCGGTTCAGAGATTCATCTGGCCTACAGGTACACCAGCGAGGTCATACTGGGGAGAAGCCATTCATATGTTCTGAGTGAGGGAAAGGATTCATTCAGTCACCCAGTCTGTCGAAGTATAAGAAAGTAGACAAATGACCCTTGGAGTTGGATCAGCTGTTAATCCGCATCATATGTCCTGCAAGACAGCACATTTCAAACACATTGCATCTACTGTCTAGAAAAATAAGTGAAGCAGTTACATGGGACAGTTAGCAACTGCATTCTCTTCTCCATACTGCACATCATTCTCATTAACAGGATGTTAGAAAGGGAAGATTTGCAGACAGAAATCTCAAAATGACCATCACATGAAGATCGAATTGAGTCACTGAAATAACTGGGACTTGAATATCATAATCTTCCATATTGGCTGTCCCTTTACTCTCAATGATTCAAATTCCTGGAAGTTCTCCTTAACAGAATTGTGGGTGACCCAACACCTCAAAGACTGTTGTCCCAGAAACCACTATCTTCTCAAGTACGACAAGTGGGATGGGCAGTAAGTGATGACCTAGACATTGACAATGTATCCCATGAATTGATTTGAAAATGAGAGAAAATCACATCCAAGACTGAGCCATGTTCATTCTGACAGTGAGTAAAGTGAGAGGGTCAGAGGGTTTCTTTCTGCTGGACTGGCCACTCTCACCATGTTGCTTCCATTGAGGCTTTTGCTGTTTGATCCTGGGACTGCACATTCCCAAGGAAATGATCTCCAAAAGCTGATGAAGTAAATTTATTTTGTCCTGGATAGGAAATAATGTTTTCCTCACCACTCCAATTAGATCAGAATTAAATATGTTTGTCTTTGTCCCTTTGAGTCCCGAGCCCAATCAACTTAATTAGTCTTCATCAGTTTTCTGCTCCACATCCTCCCCTTTTGTCTCCCCCATCAGCAGATCCTTCTGTTCCTTTCTCCCTTATGTATGCATCCAACTTCTTAAGTATGTTCCTCTGTTCGCCTCCATCTCGCGCTCTTGCAGTGAGATGCACACTCTGACCTGTTGCAGGGTAAACAGGTTTCTCATGAAATCACTATTGGATTTGTAAAGCCCTTCATCATTTTAATGGCTTCCATCAGATCATCCTTTAGTTTTCTGTTTTCTCGAGAAAATCTCCGCAGGCTTGCCTGAGGGTTACATGTTTTCAGTTCTGATAATGTCTTTTTGAATCTGTGTGACACATTTCCAGTGCCTCTATTTCCTTCGTCCAAATGGCAATGACAAATGTTGACAGTGCTCTCAGTGGAGTCAAACTTTGGTTTCAAATAAGTGAAACATCATTTCCCTCCTTTTCAATTCTCTCTCTGTAGCAAGGTGCCCAAATATGGGCTGTGCCTTTGCAGAAAGATGTTCAGTTCCTCAACAAGTTTGAGACTGGAATTCCAAGAACGTCATCAGGGATTCAGTACTTCAATTAGTTGGAGAGACTGGAGCAGCTGATCCTGTTCTCATTGAATCGTAGTGTCATTGTGATAGAACAGAGAGAGAGACCATTCAGCCCTATGAATTCATGCTGGCTCTGTTTTGAACAAATTTTAGGCATTGTTCAATCCCTTCAACCCTGCAAATTCATATGCATCAAGGAACCTCTAGCTTTAAAAAGAAAGTAATGAATATGTTGTTCAGGATGATAAACGGACTGGAAAAAATACTTTCAGGTGTAATTCAGGAGAACCTTGCAATCTGGTATCCAACTATGTTGCACTTGAAACCTGGAATGTGAGATGCTTTTAATACGTTGATATCTTTCCCTGGCAATACTTACATGTTGTTTTTGTTTTACTTTTGTTTTCGGAAAGCACATTTCACAATCTGGTCACTACCTGACAGATCAGCACCACATGGGAAGATGATGAGACAGACATCCATTTTGTTAAATGCACCTGAATGTTAATATGTGCCATGATGCTGGGCTGTCAGTGGATGTGCAGATACAATATGTTATATATGAAAGAAATTGCATGTAAATTCAGGGTGAACCCGCACTGCAGAGAGGGTCCCAAACACATGCAGCTCCTTGAGAAACAGCCGGACATGAAATGGTTAATGTGGCAGGGGGGAACAAGGCAGCATTGTGACATCATCAAGACGGTGACACGTTTTTCCGAGAGAAACTGACCTGAAACAATCAGGAGGGAGTTCAACCAACAGGGAATGGTCAGAAAGTCAGTGAGGTTCATTAGGAAGAGGCTAAAAACTTAGATTGGGATTATTAAGAACTGTCCACATTTTGGACACAGGTAAACAAAAAGATTAAAGAATCTCCACATCCATATTTGATCTGTTGCTTGAAGTTCATGTACCTGTGTGCAAGTAATTTATAAACTCATGGCACTCCTCAGGAGAAGATCAGGTCAAATAGATGTGACCCCAGGAGGGGCTAGAACAGAACTGGAAAATAACAATGTGCAAATGAAAGAGGGGTGATAAAGAGAACCATACCCTTTTAACGTGTGATCTGTAAGTATCCTGATCCGGTTTTCTTGCGAATTAGCATGTATTAATTTAAATATGATAACTGTGTTATTTGCTTATGAGTCATTAGCATCGCTGGGTAAGGCCAGATTTATTGCCCATCGCTAACCGCCCTGGAGAGGATGGGGCCAGCTGTCGCCCATGTACTGTCGGTCGATCCTTAGTGCCATTAAGGGAGACTTAACAGGAATTTGACCAAGCGACTCAGAAGGAACATGACATATTCCCAGGTCAAAGTCAGAAGACACACAACACCAGGCTCAAGTCCAACAGGTTTATTTGAAATCATAACCTTTCGGAGTGTTCCTCCTTCGTCAGGTGAAGCGCTATTTTATTACTTTTTTACACATCATAAGAAAGTAATGAAACCAGGTGCAGCGTTCAGAAAGCTTGTGATTTCAGATAAACCTTTTGATCTATATCCTGGTGTCATCTGACTTCTGAATTTGTCCGCCCCAATCCGACACCAGCACCTCCACATATTTCCAGATCAGCACAGCATGTGGTCTCGAGGGGATCTAGCAGGTGGTGGCGTTCCTATGTGACTGCTGCCCCGTCCTTCTGGCTGGTAAAGACTGCAGATTCAGAAGATGCTTTTGGAGGAGTCTTGCTGAGGCATTGCAGTGCATCTTGTAGATGATACAGACTGCTGCCACTGTGCATCAGTGGTGAAGGGAGGACAGGGATGTAGTTTGGGTACAAATCATAAGCCACCGTAAATGCAGGGTTAGGGGAGAGGGTGGGATAGAGGGTCAATGCAGACTCGATGGGCTGAATGATCTCTTTCTGCACTGTAGGGATTCTGTGATTCAAACCAATTGTGATCATGGTCAATTTTTCCTCATGTCAGCCGACACATCAGCCGGTGCATTCAGCTCAGGCTTTCATGCTGCCATTGTGTTTCTATGGGTTCCTACTCAGACCTTTTTGCTTTACATCAATTTCACAATGTGTTTGCGGATGAAAATGAACTTGTGAATAAAAACTTTCCAACCAAAATCTCTTGCAGATGAGGAACTGTTTCTGCTGCTGGCATCATTCACAAGGATCAGGAAATTAAATTTTTTTCTGATGAAGGGTTTCGGCCCGAAACGTTAAGTTTTCCTGCTCCTGTGATGCTGCTTGACCTGCTGTGTTCATCCAGCCCCATGCTTCTAATCAGGAAATTAAATGTTCAGTGACATATCTTACAGGAACACAGGTTGTAATCACCAGGAAAGTCTGAACAGCTTAAAACTCTTTTCTCAAGAAAAGAGGAGTCTGAGAGTTAACCTGATACAAATTGGAAGCTTTGTCCCTGTGAAATGAAATCATTGGATCTTAAACAAAAATAGGAATCAGTTCTGAGGAAGAGTGATTCGACCCAAAACATTAACTCTGATTTCTGTCCACAGACAGTGCCAGACCTGCTGAGCTTTTCCAGCGATTTCTGTTTTTGTTTCTGATATACAGCTTCTGCAATTCTTTCAGTTTCTATTAATTGAATCTGAAGCATTTTTCACTACCCCGAGTTCATCAAAGGCATTGTCTAAATGTGTATCTCTCTTTGTGTCTGTCTATCTGAGTTAACAATCAGATATAGAGGTCACTGACTGACTGTCTTCACAAATCCCCGATTTAATTTGCCTCTCCCACACTCTCAGACCCCTCAACACTCGCTGCGTCAATGAGAAGCTCCGTTATTAGAATGGGAACTTTCTTTGATGTGGCCTCTCCTTGTGCTTCTGCCCACTTCCCAGTTCCTTCCGTTAATACCAGCTACCTCTCGTCTGCCCAAATGTGTTTGTTAAAGAGTTTGAGATGAGAGCAGGATGAAACTGAGAAATTAAAAAGAATGAACGAGGACGAAAAAAAGTAAATGGATTTTGTGGATCTCAGGGAATGAGACTCCAGGATCCGTCTGTTATGACTGTTCACACAGTAAAAAGAGATAACGTTCTCCAATGAGACTCAATCCAGGGCAACAGGAGTTGGAGCACTGAATATTAACAGATTTAGTTCAAATACAGGCGATTTGTTCAGTCAGTAATAATGTAAAATACATGGATGTGAAGTGAGTAGTGAGGGGAAAATTTGCCACAAGCTGGAGATGGGCAAGTTTTATAGGAACAGGAGTAGACCATTCAGCCCCTCAAGTCTGTTCTGTCATTCGATGAGATAATTGCTTGATCTGTGGCCTAACTTTCAATTTTCAAAACCCACTAACTCTATGAATGAGGCTCCACTGAAACAGACAAGATGAGTAGTTGAACACCTAAAAAACCTGCAGATGCAGGGGATTCAGAAACAAAAACAGAAATTGCTGGAAATATTCAGCAGGCCTGGCAGCATCTGTGGAGAGAAACCAGAGTTAATCTTTTGGGTCCAGTGACCCTTTGAGTGACCAGATGCAGATGACCATTCCCTCTTTTCTGTAACACTGTCTGGGCCAGGTTATATTGCGAGGGCAATGAGATTGTCAATATCAACTGAGAAACAGCAGGAAATGTTCAATCAGAATAACTCCATATTGGTCTTTCACTTTTGAAGCAATTGTAATAATTGATTCACTATCATTTCAGAAACTGGGTAAGAGACCAGAAAATCGACTCTTTGTACCATTGAGTCTGGGAACCATTGTTAATTCTGACCTGGTCTGACCTACATGTGAATCCATGCCACAACAACGAGCTTGATTCTTAACCATCATCTCAGCAGTTAGAACGGATAATAACGGCTTTCAGTCGTTTCAGCGGCGGGAGTCCGGAAGGAGGCGCGAGGGCAGCCTGGGAAGGTGAGCTTCAGGAATGTAAAGGTCTTACCTCGCGTGACTGCGGCCTTTCAGTCGTTTCAGCGGCCGGAGTCCGGAAGGAGGCGCGAGGGCAGCCTGGGAAGGTAAGATTCTCCTTTAAAAACTTACCTCGTGAATAGGCAGAGTGTGCGTCGAGCAGGAGCATACACGGGACGGTTGAGTGAGTGAGGTAATATATTTGGACGGTTGCTTTACCCGAAACACTACTAAGGTAGAGTCTCCCACCCATCCTCCTCCTCGAACCAAAAAGGGTCTGAGCGCCGATTTGGTAAGTTACTAGTGTTTTCTTTTCCAATTGTCTTTTTTTTTTAACAATTCAGAACAATGGCAATGGATGCAAGGGCAGTTGCATGCTCCTCCTGTAGGATGTGGGAGGTAAGGGTCACCACTAGTGTCCCTGCTGACTTCATTTGTGGGAAGTGCACCCAACTCCAGCTCCTTGGAAACCGCGTTTGGTAACTGGAGCTGGATGAACTTCGGATCATTCGGGAGGCTGAGGGGGTGATTGAGAGGAGTTACAGGGAGGTAGTCACACCTCAGGTACAGGAAAAAAGTAGATGGGCTACAGTCAGGGTACGGAAAAGTAACGGGCAGACAGTGCGGGGATCTCCTGCGGCCGTTCCCCTCAATAACAAGTATACCGTTTTGGATTCTGTTGAGGGGGACGACTTACCAGGGGTAAGCCATGGGGTACAGGTCTCTGGTGCAGAGTCTGTCCCTGTTGCTCAGAAGGGAAGAGGAGGAGAGGATTAGTCATTGGGGACTCCATAGTTAGGGGGACAGATAGGAGATTCTGTAGGAATGAGAGAGACTCACGGTTGGTGTGTTGCCTCCCAGGTGCCAGGGTCCGTGATGTCTCGGATCGTGTCTTTGGGGTCCTGAAGGGAGAGGGTGACAAGCCCTAAGTTGTGGTCCACATAGGTACCAATGACATCGGTAGAAAGAGGGATAGGGATATAAGGCAGGATTTCAGGGAGCTAGGGTGGAATCTGAGAGCTGGAACAAACAGAGTTGTTATCTCTGGTTTGTTACCCGTGCCACGTGATAGCGAGGCAAAGAACAGGGAGAGATATCAGCTGAACACGTGGCTGCAGGGATGGTGCAGGAGGGAGGGTTTCAGGCATATGGATAACTGGGGCTCATTCTGGGGAAGGTGGGGCCTCTACAAACAGGATGGTCTTCACTTGAACCAGAGGGGTACTAATATCCTGGGTGGGAAATTTGCTAGTGCTATTCGGGTGGATTTAAACCAGCTCAGCAGGGGCATGGGAACCTGTGGTGTAGTTACAGTACACAGGAGGATTAGAGTAGGGAGGACATGGACAGGATTTCACCATTACAGGAGTCTGCTGGCAGACAGCAAGCTGGTTTGAAGTGTGTCTACTTCAACGCCAGGAGTATCCGGAATAAGGTAGGTGAGCTTGCAGCATGGATAGGTACCTGGGACTTCGATGTTGTGGCCATTTCGGAGACGTGGATAGAGCAGGGTCAGGAATGGATGTTGCAGGTTCCAGGGTTTAGATCTTTCATAAAGATCAGGGAAGGTGGTAAAAGAGGGGGAGGTGTAGCTTTGTTAGTCAAGGACAGTATAACGGTGGCTGAAAGAACTTTTGAAGAGGACTCGTCAACTGAGGTGATATGGGCTGAGGTCAGAAACAGGAGAGGAGAGGTCACACTGCTGGGAATTTTTTATAGGCCTCCGCAAAGTTCCAGGGTTGTGGAGGAGAGGATTGGCAAAACGATTCTGGGCAGGAGTCAAAGGGACAAGGTGGTCATTATGGGAGACTTTAACTTCCCCAACATTGACTGGAAATATTATAACTCTAGTGCGTCGGATGGATCTGTTTTTGTCCAATGTGTGCAGGAAGGTTTCCTGTCACAGTGTGCCGAAGGGCCGACAAGAGGGGAGGCCACACTGGATCTGGTACTTGGTAATGAACCAGGACAGGTGTTTGATTTAGTGGTAGGTGAGCACTTTGGAGAGAGTGACCATAATTCGGTTTCGTTTAGTTGAGCGATGGAAAGGGATAGGGACATGCCACTGGGCAAGAGTTATAGATGAGGGAAAGGCAATTATAATGCGATTAGGAAAGACTTAGGAGGGATAGAATGGGGTAGCAAAATGCAGGGGATGGGGACAATCGAAATGTGGAGCTGCTTTAAGGAACAGGTATTGCTTGTCCTTGATAGGTATGTCTCTGTCAGGCAAGGAGGAAGTGATAAGGTAACGGAACCTTGGTTTACAAAAGAAATTGTATCTCTTGTTCAGCGGAAGAGGGAGGCTTATGTGACATTGAGACGAGATGGTTCAGATGAGGCGATGGAAAGTTACAGATTAGCAAGGAAGGATTTATAGAAAGAGTTAAGAAGAGCAAGGAGGGGACATGAGCAGTCATTAGCAGGTAGAACTAAAGAGAACCCTAAAGCTTTCTATAGGTATGTGGGGAATAAAAGGATGACTAGGCTAAGAATAGGGCGAGTCAAAGACAGAAGTGGGAAGTTGTGTGTGGACCCTGTGGAGATCGGAGAGGTGCTAAACAAATATTTCTCATCTGCTTTCACTTGGGAAAAGGCGAATATTGTAGAGAAGAGTGAGATACGGGCTATTAGACTTGAAATGATTGAGGGTAGTAAGGAGGAGGTGTTATCAATCCGAGAAGGTGTGAAGGTAGATAAATCCCCTGGGCCGGAGGGATTTTTCCGAGGATTCTCTGGGAAACTAGGGAAGAGATGGCGGAGCCTTTGGACTTGATCTTTGAGTCGTCATTGTCGACTGGTTCAGTATCAGAGGACTGGAGGATTGCAAATGTTGTGCCCTTGTTCAAGAAGGGCAGTAGAGATGACCCAGGTAATTATAATCCAGTGAGCCTGAAGTACGGTTACTGGGCAGTTTCAAATCCTGCCAAATGTGGTTTAGCTTTGAGGGCAAATCGGAAGGGAGTTTGCTTCCCGCCTCCTTGTTTGCGACAGGAATCACAGAAAGGGTGGGGACAAAGCATTTCACCCAGATCGCCAATAGTGAGAAAATACAACTCACTGACTGCGGAGTGGATAAACATTGGAGTTGAGACATGTTTAGAAGTACACTTGAGGCTGTGAGTGAAATGCTGGGAAATGAGGCTAGAATATTCAGGTTCTGGAGTTCAACTGCTGCAGACCAGAAGGGTCTTTCTTCCATGCTGGAGATCTCAGTTTTGTGAATGACAGGACAATGTCTGCAAAAATCACTCCTGTCAGGCACATCATCCATTCGGATTGGGATGATGTGTGTATTCCTGGAATCAGTATCTGGGAGAATCTGAAACATGCAATACTGGTGTCTCTTTATCCAGCCATGGTCAGACTCGTTGCCTCTCAGTGCCTTGTCTCACAATCCCTGGCCCTGCTTTCCAGGTAAAGATTGGTTTTATGATCTGCCTGCATTTGTACCAAGCAGCCCATTGAGCTGGGAGCTGGAAGTGAGGCAGGGACAGAAGCACAAAGAGATGCGACATGAAAGTGTTTAGAGTTTGCCTTATGTTATGAATTTGGGTAGAGTAATTTTGAAGTGGAAGGCAAGAAGCTAAAATGGGTGGTTCCTTTGAGATTTGTGCTTTGTCTGTACTTAGAAATTTAGACAAATATCTGTCTGTGAGCAGCAGCTGCAGTTGCCATTACAGAGAGCTTCAAAAAGTGAAGCAAATGTATCAAAGCCTTACAGGTGACAGGCAAAACATCCGTCTTGTTTGAATTTGACCAATTAATGTAAACGAAGCCCCTAGATACAGGAAGCCAATTGGATTTAAATCTGATGGTGTTTACAACCTGAAACCAATCACATGATAATAATTTGATGATGTCATAATGGGTATATAAGGCGACGGTCTTTGGAAAATCGGACAGAGTCGACTGTCATCTGTCAGAGTTAGCATCATTCAGCTCTCAGAAAAAGCACATCTAATTCATCAAAAGTACCACAGCATTTTAGCTGAAAGTCCATATTGAAGAAATTATAGAGATAAATATTCCTAACAGCAGAATTAATGGAAGAAAGGTGTTTGTGAAGAGAGCGGAGATGACAGAATATTCCAGAAGACAGTCGGTGTGGACTTGGAGAGATTAAGTTATAATTTATTTATTGCTTCTTATTAATTGAGTTTATATTAGTGGAGCATGTTTTTATTTGAACAGCATTCTAGTAGAACTTAGATCATTTTCGGGAGTAGTTAGTACTCTAAGGGGGAATTGTTGATTTGTTAGTAATTTTCTTACTTTGTTCATTGTTAAGTTAAATAAATAAATTTGTTTCTTGTTATTTGTAAAGTGGAGATCAAGAATTTAATTATTAAATACCCTTTCAATAGATTATCAGGGGAAAGGTGAGCTGCTCGAGATGTTTGAGGGCAATTATTAGACGGGAACTTATACTCCTGTCATAAAAGATCAGGGCTTGTGTTTTAGTTTAATTATCAGCGGGGTTTGGCCATTCTCTGCCGTAACACCTTATGTGCAGTGATAGGGACAGTGAGCTTTTGAAATCGAAAGTTGAACGTGAGCAGCTTGTGGAACTATTTCAGCTCAACTGTCCATTTCACTTCCCAGCTCACGGGAACGGTTCTCGTTGTTTGGAGAAGTAGCTTGTGTTCCACCTAAAGCTGCCTTTTGTCAGATAAACTTGTGTTTGGGGACAGAGAGTGGACGTGAGGCACTTGGAACGGGTATAATCCCTGAGGTCTCTGTCACTCTCGGGGATGTGTCCGTGTGTCTCCCTCTGTGGGTGGAAATGAGGATGAGTTCCTCAAGGGGCTATTCACACAGTTTTACCATCTCAAACTTCAGTCGCATTGGTTGTCATTTGAGATTACAGGGATAAGCTCATTGTCATTTGCCTTCGAAATGTCAGAGCATGCAAGGCTGTGGGCCAAATGTTAGAAACTGGGACTAGACTAGATGGAGGCTTGAAAACCTGTGCTGACATGATGGGCTGAATGGTCGTCTTCCAAGCTTTTAAAACTCAAAAATAGAGAAACTGATCCACAGTGAAAATGGTCGCAAACGCAAACAATAAAGCAGTGTCATTGAAAAACTGTACGGCAGTATTAGTTGTTTCCCCTGATGGTCTAGTAGTTAGAATTTGGGGCTCACACTACTGCAGCCTGGGTTGGATTCTCAGTCAGGGAATAGCAGCTCTATTCTACCAATTTACCGTGGTGATAGCATTTCTGACTGATTCTTTCCGATGCTCGTAGATAAGCTATTTTGTCCCAACCGTTATTCACGTTAACATAAAAGAAAGAACTGTGGACATCTGACACAAAATCAGATCAGGAATTGATATCGAAACTCAGCAGGTCTGTGTTGCGAAACAGAGTTAACATTTCAGGTACAGTGACTGTGCGTCAGTAGGAGGTTAGTGACACATTTCTACATTACAATGCCTGGGCAAATTGTCAGCTTTATCTGTCGAAACAGAATCAAAATCCCTGTCTCTCATTAGCTTACAACCGTCAACTTTACAACTTTGGAGGAACTTCATTGGCTCTTATGCTGCTTCCGTTGCCCTGAGGTGACGAAAGACTCTGCTGAAATAGTTGTCTTTTTCTTTTTCTTTGTGTCAGTTTGCAGCCATATCAAATGGAAAAATGGTACCTTTCAGTGTCTACCTCAACATGTGTCTCTAGTTGTCTCTGTGTATCTACGTCACCCCCTTACACTTTCTCCGACTCTCCTGTCAGTATCCGTCATTTACAATTCCTGCTCTGAGAAGTCCGAAATTCAGAGGTAACTTGAAAGTGGAGCTGCTGGGAGTCTTTTTCCCCCTGGCAGGAGTGTCTAGAACTGCACTCACATTCTCTTGATAATGTGCCTTTCACTTAGGATGGAGATAATGAGACATTTCTTCTCTCAAAAGATTGTGAATCTTCAGAATTCTATATAAATCCACCAGGTAAAAAAGGTCCACCACAATTATAGGATTATAATGATATTTTTCTGTTGGTGTAAAATGAATGAATGGCGACAGCAGAGAATGAGGGTGATCAGCTCGTTCTGTCTGTGCAATTGCCACAACATTCTCCACTAAATCTGCAGTTTATTCCACCTCACTCCATGAGTCCTACCAAATCGGGAATGAAGGAATGAGAACAGAAGAAAAGGAGAAGCATAAGTGCTTGTGGAACAGCAGAAAGGAAATTCATGATGAAGCTAGCAGAAAAAGAGGATACTCTGAAGCAGCCTCCTGATGACAAATGTGAGATAACAAGCATGGGGCTGGATGAACACAGCAGGTCAAGCAGCATCATAGGAGCAGGAAAACCTGACGTTTCGGGTCTAAACCCTTCATCAGAAATGGGGGAGGGGAAGACGGTTCTGAAATAAATAGGGAGAGGGGGGAGGGGGGTAGAGGATGGATAGAGGAGAGGATAGGTGGAGAAGAGGCAGACAAGTCGAAGAGGCGGGGATAGAGACAGTAGAGGTGAGTGTAGGTAGGGGGGTAGGGAGAAGATAGGTCAGTCCAGGGAGGACGGACAGGTCAAGGGGGCGGGATGATGTTAGTAGATAGGAGATGGGGCTGTGGCTTGCGGTGAGAGGAAGAACAGGTTAGGGAGGTGGAGATGAGCTGGGCTGGTATTCCTGATGACAAATGTGTTTTCTTTGCCAATAAGACTCACCGTTTCACTGAGCGGGGACCATTGAAGTGAAACAGTGACAATGATTATTTTTGCTGGTTGTGGACCTTGTGAATGTTATAATTGTTGCTGATGTCCCCTGTAACACAACAACCCGAATACATGTTAGCCTTTCACAGAGATGGGGCGAGTGGCACAAATGCATAACTTGCCTGCCTATAGTTCAGGCGATTGTCGGTTCAACTCCTACTGAACTCAAGTATAATTTGCAATTTCTTTACACTTTCAAACTAATCTTCCTCACTGCCCTGAAATCAAGATGAGCTTTGAATTACTGACTTGTGTGAACGAGAATCCTTTCAATATCTCACATCAGTAAATGTCACCGAAAATATCAGAGGAGGGGAAGCTGAAATAGTCCTGCAAGCTTCAGTTCAATTTTCCATACTCACTGACCCATTCACTGCGTCGGCCGTGAATGGAAAGGAAACAAAACAAAACAAAACAAAAAAAAACAACAGAGATAATAGGTACTGCAAATGCTGGAGAATCCGAGAGAACAAGGTGAAGAGCTGAATGAACTCAGCAGGTCAAGCAGCATCACAGGAGCAGGAAAGCTTGACGTTTCGGGCCTGGACCCATCAACAGAAATGGGGGAGGGGAAGAGGACTCTGCAATAAATAGGGAGAGAGGGGGAGGCGGATAGAAGATGAATAGGGGAGAGGATAGGTGGAGAGGAGACAGACAAGTCAAAGAGGCGGGGATGGAGCAAGTAAAGGTGAGTGTAGATAGGGGGGTAGGGAGGAGATAGGTCAGTCCAGGGAGGACGGACAGGTCAAGGGGGCGGGATGAGGTTGAAAGAGAGGAGATGGGGGTGGGGCTTGAGGAGGGAGGAGGAGGGGATAGGTGAGAGGAATAACAGGTGAGGGAGGCAGGGACGAGCTGGGCTGGTTTTGGGATTCAGTTGGGGGAGGGGAGATTTTGAAGTTTGTGAAATCCACATTGATACCATTGGGCTGCAGGGTTCCCAGGCTGAATATGACTTGCTGTTCCTGCAGCCTTCGGGTGGCATCATTGTGGCACGGCAGGAGGCCCAGGATAGACATGTCGTATGAGGAATGGGAGGGGGAGTTGAAATGGTTCGCGAGTGGGAGGTGTAATTGTTTGTTGCGAACTGAGCGCAGGTGTTCTGCAAAGCGGTCCCCACGCCTCCGCTAGGTTTCCCCGATGTAGAGGAAGCCACAACGGTTACAGCGGATGCAGTATACCACATTGGCAGATGAGCAGGTGAACATCTGCTTAATGTGGAAAGTCTTCTTGGGGCCTGTGATTGGGCTGAGGGACGAGGTCTGGGGGCAGGTGAAGCGCTTCCTGCGTTTGCAGGGAAAAGTGCCTGGTGTGGTGGGGCTGGAGGGGAGTGTGGACCGGACAAGCGAGTCACGGAGAGAGTGGTCCCTCCAGAATGCAGACAAGGGTAGGGAGGGAAAAAGGTCTTTGGTGGTGGGGTCGGATTGCAGATGGCGGAAGTGTCGGAGGATGATGCATTGGATCCGGAGGTTGGTGGGGCGGTATATGAGGACGAGGGGGATTCTTTTTCGGTTGTTATTGCGGAGACGGGGTGTGAGGGATGAGATTGCGGGAAATGCAGGAGACACGGTCGAGAGCGTTCTCGCCCACTGCGGGGGGAAGGTTGCGGTCCTTGAAGAATGAGGACATCTGAGATGTACGGGAGTGGAACGCCTCATCCTGGGAGCAGATGCTGCGGAGGCGAAGGAATTGGGAATAGGGGATGGCATTTTTGCAGGAAGGTGGGTGGGAGGAGGTGTATTCTGTGTCGCTGTGGGAGTCGGTGGGCTTGAAATGGATGTCGGATTGTAGGTGGTTACCCGAGATGGAGACAGAGATGTCCAGGAAGGAGAGAGAGGTGTTAGAGATGGTCCAGGTGAATTTAAGGTTTGGGTGGAAGGTGTTGGTGAAGTGGATGAACTGTTCGAGCTCCACTTCTGTACAATCCCTCTTCCGTACCTCAACTGGCCCTAAACGCCACCTCTTCATCCGTTACATTGATGACTGTATTGGCGTTGCCTCGTGCTCCCAAGAGGATCCCAGCTCGTCCCCTCCTCCCTAACTTGTTCTTCCTCTCACCTATCCCCTCCTCCCACCTCAAGCCACACCCCCATCCCCTATGTACCAACTTCATCCCGCCCCTTGACCTGTCCGTCCTACCTCTACTGACCTATCTCCTCCTTCTCTGCACACCTACACTCACCTTTACTGGCTCCATCCCCGCCTTTTTGACTTGTCTGTCTTCTCTCTACTTATCCTCTTCTCTATCCATCTTCTATTCTCCTCCCCTCCCTCCCTATTTACTCCATGACCCTCTTCACCTCCCCCATTTCTGATGAAGGGTCTCGGCCCGAAACGTCAAGCTTTCCTGCTCCTGTGATGCTGCTTGGCTTGCTGTGTTCATCCAGCTCTACACCTTGTTATCAAAAAATAAAACCAGTCTCAGCTTTGTGAGCCCTTCGGTATTGATTGCGAAGCTGAGTCAGAGGGGAATGAAGGTTAATTTTCCAACTGAGCAGAGGCAGTCGAGGAAGCTTACCCTTCTTCAAGAGACTGGAACATTGACTGTGATGTTCTCGGGGAAATTTACTGACCTGACACACTGAAAGGATTCCCGTCAGAGACTGGCCTGTGTTTGATTTTGTTACTGTCAGGAACAATAAATCCTGATTTCCTGACCAGAAATCGAATCCGGGCAGTGAGAGCGCTAAGTCACAACCACTAGACAACTAGTGATGACAGTGGAAATGCATGCTTATTTTATCAATGACACAGATTTTGGCCTTTTTTCACTACAGGTAAACTTCTCCCCCATAATAATTGAGTTATTGAGTTTTTACAGCACGGAAATAGGCCCACCAACCCAGTTTCCTGCACTTCGCCTGTCGCCTTGAGTGCTCTGACGTTTCAAACGTTCATCTCAACAATGTTTTCCCTGTAACGTTTTACTCTCAAGCGAGACAAAGAATGGGTCTGGGGTTTGAGATGGTAACATTGTCATCACGTAAAATTGAAATCTACGTTTTCCTCTTTGATGACAGTTACAAAAGCCAAACTCTTGCTCAGAGCCGTTTGCCAGTTTTCCTCATGATGTTAATAGTGTAGATTTAAATCCTTTACCTCCTGAGGTTACCGCTAATGATTATCCTCTTTCAACATCTCTGCTGACATGAGATGTGGTGTCCCTCAGGTTAAACCACTTTTGTCTCTCTCATAAGATAGCAGCCCTGTGACCCAGAATGAGTATAGTGACTCAATATGCTCAGCGTCAGACTTTGTGATAAGATATCCCTCGGATGCAAAAGGAATATTTTATCCTCTTTTAAATGTACAATACATGTCAGTTGTCCTGGTAGGAAGTAAAGAGAAAGATTGCTTGTGTACATCACGACAAATAAAATTCCGTCTTTGCAATGGTGGGCATTTAACCCAGAATTCCGAGCGCTATGCACTGCTTTGCTTAGCACTGCGCAGACTCAGTATATTCCCACGTGCCCATAGTCTAGAGCATGCGCAGTTGGAGCGATCCTGAGACGTCGTCGCTCCTTTCCTCGGCTCAACAAAGGAACGGAGGAGACGATGGACTGGGCCGTTAGACGGGGAGGCTTCTTAAACACTTCGTGAATGCGACAGATCCCGTATAAAGAAACTACCTGTTCCCATTTCATAAAATGGGTCAAAATCAAGGCTCCGTCTCAACAACAGGCCGCGGTTAATGGACGCCATCTTTGTAGGAGGCAAAAGGCAGTAGGGCGCATGTGCTGTCACCCTGGGCCAGCAGAGAGAATGTTGTGAATGTCTCTCCTGGACTGACAGGATTGGAGTTTATAAACTTCTGTTACAGGGGTGAAGAGGGGAGTATTTACACGCAGGAAACTCAAAGCAAAGAAATACTAGCTTCTGAAATTTTGTCCCGAACTGACTGAGATGACTTCTGTAAATTTTTTTACAGCAGGATGGAAGAGGATTTGCAGATTGGAAACTCAAACGAAATGATACAGCAAGATCTAAGTGTATTTAATTCTTTATTCATTCAGTACTGGATATTATTGGCCTTTGAATGTAAGTATCGATTAAGACAAAAGTAACACAAAATTCCTTCCTTGCATCTCCCAGTAACTATTGTCTAATATATTAAATCTGTGTCTCTCCTCGGTTTACTATCAGTGACGAGGAACAGCTGCTCTGTATCTACCTCATTTAAACCTATCATAAACCCGGACGCTTTATCAAATCTCCTCTCAATCTCCTTTGCTCTGTGCAGGGCAACTTAAGTTTCTCGAACCTGACCTTACAACTAATTTCCGTCAGTTCTTGACCCATTCTAATTCATCTCTTTTCCGATCTTTCCAAGGACCCTCACATCCTTCGTGGAGATCACCTGTTTGTGCAGCCCCAAATGCTCTGTGTTCAAGTGGTTGATGTTAGTGGGCAATTGCTCAGTGATATCACCCTGATTGCCAGATATTTCCTGAACTGTGAGTTTACTCTGATCCTAGTGCTTCAGACTGCGGCATTTGATTTGACAGTTGAACACAATTAAATTATTTCAATATTTTTAACCAGTAAACTACACAATTCAGTTTCTTGTGCTGTTCTCACTTATCTGACTCCGGGGATAATGCGACTCATTTTGTCACCCCTTCGTTTTGTGACTGGTGTCAAAAGTTGCTTTATAACACCCCCTATTATGACCATCTATTGTTCTGGTTCATCTCTGCTCTCCCTGATCAATTCTCTTGTCTTCGCCTGACCTTCCCTGCTGTGTCTCCTGTAATGTGTGCAACTGTCTTAGGTATTTTATTGTTACCTCCGTTGACTGTCTAAATGAGGTTTTTACAGCTGAACATTGCCTGACCATTTGTTGCTGACAATTATGTTTCCTTAATAGCTCCCACAATGTTGTTTGGTAAGGCGTTATTCACCAAGTGATGATGAAGGAACTGTGATATGTGTCCATATCAATGGCAATTAATTTATATCAGTATAGTGCCCTTCACATAATGGAAACTTCCAAACTGTTCATCAGGAGCTTTACAATGCAACTTTTGACCCGAGACATACAATGAGAGTTGAAGAAAGTAAGAAAATGTTTTATCGTCAAATAAGTTGCTTTCAACCAATATTTTAATGCTCAAAACTGACATTGAGAGAGGGAGAAGTTTAATGAGGAAATTTCACAGTTTGTGGCCTTGGCAGTTAAAGGTGAAGGGCACCACATGTGGAACAGGCAGAATCAAAAATGCTGAGGAGGTTGAAATTAGAGGTAATACAGAAATCTTGAAGGACATTTTTAAAAATTCATTCCTGGGTGGGGGGGCGGTGGATGGACATCACTAGCTGGGTTAGCATTTACTGGCCAACCCCAATGGCCCTTGAGAGGGCTGGGGCCTACGGGACATTACAGAGATAGATAGAGCGAACATGATATAGAGATTTGAACAGAAGGATAAAAAGTTTAAAATTTAGCTGCTTGAGCATGGTGTGGTGGGTGAACCAGACTTTGGTGTGTACACTCAAGTGGGCAGCAGAGTTTTGGCTGAACACGGGATTACATCACTTGGTGAATAACCTGTAACTCCTTCCGTTACAGCATTGTGGGAGCTCACGTGTGAAGATAAAGTTGCTAAGGCAACATCCCATGGTTGGGTGAAGGGGCAGTGGTAAAAACATCATTTAGATATCGTCAATGAAAGGAACAATAAAACATTGAACAGAGCTGAAGTCTACCCATGAATAGAGGGAGAGAAAGTTAGACAAGTGCAGAGAGGGGAATGTGAGAAGACAGTGTGACGTGCATTAGGATAGATAAGTCCAGCGGGAACAAAGGTTTGGGTGAGAGCTTCAGCAGCAGATGAACAAAGACTCTGAGGAGTCGGGTGATGTCACTGAGGTGGAAGTGGGCAGTCTTGGTAATGATGTGGATATGTGATTGAAAACTCATCTCTGGGTGAAATATTTCACCACGGTTATGACATATTTGGTTCAGACTCAGGCAGTTTCCACGGAAGGGTTGGAGTCAGTTGTGAAGCAGTGGAGTTTGTGTTGGGGACTGAAGACAAATGCCTCAGTTTGGCCATTAGTTACTGGGAGGAAATTTCTGCTGCATCAGGACTGGATGTCAGAAAAATCAGGACGGATCCTGACATGGAGGGTACTTGGAGGTGATGGTGTTCACATCCACCTGCTATCCTGCTGCTTCTCGATTGTGGAGGCTGAGTGTTTGGATGATTATGTCAATGTTCTGGTCAAGTTATTGGTGTATAAAATCCCTTTACTTCATTCTGTATCTTCATACAGAAGCCAGGGTCTCTTCATACAGAGAAGAGATTCTCTTTCGCTCTTCTTTGTTTATTGTTTGATATCAAGTTCATAGGATAATACACAAGGAAGATTTAAAAAAAAATCACACCATGATCTGATGGAATCATCCATTTTGTCACAACAAGATCAAATTTTGAACGTGGGAGGAAAATATTCCGTTCACCGTGGAAAGAAACTGTACATGTGTTGTGGTTGTGGACAAGGCTTCAGTCAATCGTCAGAATTTATAAACCACAAATTCAATCACACTATGGAGAAACTGCAGAAATGTTGGGATTGTGGGCCGGAATTCTTTTCCCTATCTGAGCTGAAAACTCATCACTGTCACCCCAGTAACAGGTCATTCATGTGCTCAGCGTGTTGGAAGGGATTCACTGAGTCATCTAACCTGCTGCAAGACCCACTTGTTCACAATGAGGAGAGACCATTTCAGTGTCCGGTCTCTGAACAAGGCGCCCGACCCAAAATGTCGACTTTCCTGCTCCTCTGATCCTGCCTGACCTATAGTGTTCCTCTAGCTCCACGCTGCATCAACACTTCTTTGAACCTTGTTTGGTATTTTGTTGTTATTTCTGTGAATTGTGTCTAATTGAGGTTTCCGTTCCTGCGCATCTCTGGTTACATGCTGATTTCCCAGCTTTATCTTCCCATGGTCAGGAATTGTTTGTTCTGCACTGGAGATCACTTCTGTTTCTGAGCTAATATTGACTATCAAATACTAGTTACGAAGTAAGGATACTAATGCAAAACAAGTTAGTCTCACCATAACTGGATTCTCAACAGTGAAACTTAAAATATTGAATGACACTCAAAATTGCCCAAAATGGTCCTGACCAGATTTTATGAATAACCAATCTTGGACACCAATTGTCTAGAAAGAAGAAATAACAATACCTTGAGCAAAACAAACACAATTAACTAGACAGTCTAATCAATATCTTCTTCTTCTTTTATAACCTCCACTCTCACTGATGACAGACACACATAAGGGATATATTAAGCAGACCATAAAATTAGTGTGAATTTTCAGTTCAATTAATCAGTTTCAAACAATGCATATCAAGCCTTTGAGCAATCCTTTCGATAATGAGTTGTTCACAAGCATGTAAAACTTTGTCTACGTTCACTGCTAACATAGAAATTAGATAGTTTCAGCAAAATTCCATAAATATTTTATCTTACTTCCTATGTTGCATTTCTCAGAACGTTCAACAATTTGACAACTGGATGGAAATTGAGAGACAGAGCAGCGAGTCCAAAAGCTTCCAAAATCACTCTGGTCCTCCTTGACCTTCTTGAACTGCTGCAGTCCATGTGGTGAAGCTCTTCCCAGATTGCTGTTGGTAAGGACTTTCAGGATTTTCATTCAGTGGTGATAAGGTAGTGCTGATATCTGTGTTAGGTACAGTGGTTTTGTTTTAATATCCCACCGTTAATGGAATAGAAACATGGAACATAGGAACAGAAGTCGGCCTTTGTGGTATTTGAATCCTGTTCCACTATTCAATATGATCATGGCTGTGTTCAACGAAAAGCCAGTTCCCACTTTAGACCCGTACCATTTGATTGCTTTAGCCCTCAGAACTATACCTATGTTCTTCTTAGACCTATTCAATGTTTTGGCTTTAACTGCTTTCTGTGGCAGCACATTTCACAAGCTCCCCAGTCTCTGAGAAAAGAAATTTTCCCTCATCTCAGTCCTAAACAGCATACTCTATATCCTTAAACCGTGACTCCTGGTTCTGGACTTCCTCATCATTGACAGCCTCCTTCCTGTATTTAACTTGTTCGTCCTGTTAGAATTCTATTGGTTTCCGTGAAATCGTCATGCATCTTTCAAAACCCCAGTGAATTTCATCCTATCTGATCCATTCTGTCCGAATATGTCAGTCCTGCCACCCCAGTAATCAGTGTGGTAAACCAGTGTGGTAAACCTTAATTGGCCAGCCTCCATAGCCAGAACATCCTTAGTCAGATTTCAAATCCAAAACTGCATACAATGCACCAGGTGTGATCTAACCAAGACCCAACACAATTTCAGCAAGACATCCCTGTTCCTGTTCTCAAATCCTTTCTCTCTGAAGGCCAACCTAGCATTTGCTGCCCTCATTTCCTGCTTTTACCTGCATGCTTACTTTCAGTGACTTGTGCGCAAGGACCAACAGATCTCGTTTCTCGTTTCTCATTTCTCTTTCGTATACCCGTGCTGTCTG